>CM024626.1:22482971-22750216 GCA_014182585.1 Eucalyptus coolabah
AGAATTCTTCTCTCTCTCTCTCTCTTTCTCTCATATATATATATATATATATATATTCATACTTATTTGATAGAAGCATATTTAATTGATAACATCAAGTTACTCTATTAAATAGTTTCTACATACACCAAACTTTGATTTTATTAATTCCAAAAAATCAACTAAATTTTGACTATCGACCTTTTCACCCCCTCTCTAAATTGCATATTTAGAAATAACAATTGATGTGATACCAGCTTGCTCATATATTTTGAAGTGATTTATTTCAAGAGCATAAAGATTTGCTATGGCTAGTCATATTAGTGTAGGAGTCTGTGAAGGACAATCAATGAGGAGACCTCTATATTTTGATGGAACATACTATAGCTATTGCAAGTGCACGATGAAAGCATACATCAAATCAGTGGATCCAGCAAGTGGCAATAATAATGACAAAGTGAAGTACTATGTGACGGATATAGAATGGAACATTCTTTCAACTCCAATTTTAACTCTATGTAATATAATACATTGATAATTCCTATCACTATATGAAAATCTTTAAAATGTGAAGAACAACGATGTCCATTTTAAACGTGTTTACTTTTTATATTTGCATGGAATTCATTTCCATCAAACTGTCCCCACAAAATCTTAAAATCAACTTTCATCAACCTTATTTTAAGTTATCCAAAAACGTGTTTTCATTATGTTGACTACTTAACAGCACGTTAATGCGGAATATGTTTGATGGGTACATAAAATTTGCTTACAGTGCATTTAACAGTTTATGATTTTTAAGCAATTCATGCAGCGTGCGGGTGGATGACTAATTGCAAATAAAATGAATTTCGGACTAAAACTCAGCATTCGCAAACCTTATATTTCTTATCACCCCTTTTTTTTTTAACCTTTCCGAGGATTGACTAATGTGAGTCCATGACGTTGATCGAGAGTTGGCCGCAAAGTCTCTATTGCCACTGAGAACTTCCTTCTTCTTCTTGTCTAAGCGAGGCTCCATCCGTTCCTTGAAAAATATTGCATTTCTAGAAAATATTTTCTAGAAAATTAATTTTCAAGAAAATAATCAAGAAAATAATCATTTTTTTTTGTGTTCCACTGAAATTTGAAATTGAACTAGAAAATGTTTTCCATTGTTCACTAAGGAAAATCTCATTGGCCATGCACCCCTTTCAATAATTTTTTCGTTATTATTTTTAAAATCGATTTTAAAAATATTTTATACTATTTTTCCTTTTTCTCATTTTCTTTGATTTTCTTTTTCTTCTTCATTGGCCAGTCGTCCGCAACGGTGGTGATTGGCGAAGTCATAGGCAAGCTCAAGCCTCACCACAAGTTGACAAGGCTCAAGCATGCAAGATTTAGGTGAGGTCAAGCCTCATCGGCTTGTGGTGAGGTTGAGCTTGCTCGACTTTGGTGAGCTCGGGCCTCACAAGTTCTAGTGACCTAGGTGGGCTTGAGCCTCACCCTACCCAGCTCGCCGGATCTAGTGAGGCTTAAGCTCGCTCGAGGTCAATCAAGGCTCTAGTGACCTCGAGCGAGGCTTGAGCTCACTTGTAGCTAGTCGCTAGCCAGCTCAATGAAGAAGAAAAAGAAAAAGAAAGAAAATGAAGAAAAAAAGAATATTAATTGATTTTTTTTTAAAAAAAAAAAAGGAAAAGGTGTTTGGTGAAAGAAAGTGAGGTGAAAGAAGATATGATAAATATATTCTTTTTCCCTAATTTTTTTTATTAATGGAAAACATTTTCCCAACAATTTAATTTTCGTGAAACAAACGACGGAAAATCCAGAAATTTTTCCATAAATGAATGGATTCTAAGAGGTTGTTTGTCTTCTAATACTCCTTTTATGCTGTTATTGAATACTATGAGTATATTGACAAGTAATAGATGGATCACTTTAATTAGGAGAAGTATTACCTTTCAAATCTGTTGGCCTCGTGGTCATTCTTTTGGAAAACACATGATCTAAAAGCCCTTTACGCTAAATTTGATCGTCAAGATCATGTCACTGAACTGTCACGACCGTCCTGATATGAATTTTCAAGGTTTAACAAAATTGCTAGGTGGACACGTACAATCCACTTGTTAGGTGACACCTGCTCTTCGCATCTACTCTCCAAAATCCGGTTGACTGCAACATGATTTCTCATTCTTTATTAATTCAAGGAGACTAGAGTTGTCACTAACATAATTTAGGCTAGTTAGGAGTTGATTAAAGAGTGGGAGGGCACGTTACCTCTGCGAACCAAAGATTTTGGGTTAGTGCACTTGATTATGCTAGTTTTAGCTAATGCTAGTCACCAATACCTTTTCCTTTTTAATAAAACGTTATTTCACACGATCTTTTTTCCAATTTTATTGCTAAACATGCAAAATTTATGTGACCATGTATAAGCGCAAAAGTAGTAAAAATCGCTTGATAATCATAAACATTTAGTTCAAGCAATATGTAAAAACAACTTGAGTCCTATGGGGCAAAATTAATGTAAAACTCTGTCACTAACTCCAACAAGGAAAGCGTGAAAGGCTAAAATGCATCCCTACATGCCTACTTTGCATGAAAGCTCTAAGTTTTATAAAGGGTTAATACTACATACTTGTATAAACAATCCCAAACTAATGTACTTATGAAAAATTTACCTTTCATTAGTTTTCACTAAATTTTACCGTCAAATTATTGTGTTAGACAATACATGGCGGTTTAACGAATATATTAATTTAGGGTTTTATTTTCTGTTTATCATAGTGTACCGCTTTATGATTTTTCATAATGTTAATTCAAAATTAAAAAAATTAACAAGAATAAATTTGTCACAAATATGCCTATTTGAGATTTTTGTGATAAAAAAGTTTATATTAATTTATCACATACATAATAATTTAGAGTTTATGATTCAAAATTATTTTTTAATAAATTTATCACATATATATTAGTTTAAGATTTTTCATGATATTGACTTTTTTTATAATTTATTTATTATATAATTATGAAAGATTTCCTAATCACCTATACGTTATGTCTGATAACCTGGATACCTATACATGCGTTCTAACCGGAAAAGAAGAAGCAAAATAGAAGACAACTAGGAAGTACAAGCAATTGTCAAAAAAAAAAAAAGTACAAGCACGAGATGCGCACCGGACGCGGGCTGTCAGCGTCTGACACGACCGGGAAAACCGGTCCGAGTCTCTGACCACGGCGTCGAACGTGATCCGCCTGACCAGAGGCACCCGCAAGCCGCCAACGACGAGGGAAACTTCCGAAGCAAGGCTCCGACCATTGATTGAACGCAAGGCGAAATTAGCAGAGGGTGTGCGACACATGTGTCCTTAGCGGGGGGTGTGCGACATATGTCTCCTCTTCCACTCACCAAAGCCCCACCGACAACGTGTCCTACCCTGTTTGTCTTTTTTTTTTTTGGTAAAGATGTCCTACCCTGTTTGTCTTCTTCCTGTTTTGTGAAGAAAACGAGAGCAAGAAGATTAGAAGTTCATAATCAGCATCGAAGACCTATTGTCAAACTAGATTAGGAACCGGACATGAAATTTAATTAATGAAGTCCGAAAATTATGAAAAAAATCATAAACTTATTTTATGTTTATCAATTCAATCCTAAATTTTTTTAATTTGTTAATTGAGTCATAAATTTTATTATATTTTGCGAATAAAATCAATCTAACCAATTTTGGCTAAAGATCGTTGATATGGACACTGGTCATTTTACGTAACATGATTGACACTAATGTAAACGATTTTAATAATATTTTAATATTTTTTATTTTTTTTTTTCTTTTTATTTTTTCTTTATTTTTTCCTTTTCTCTTCTTTTTATTTTTTTTTTCTTTTTCTCTCCGTTGCCTTAGGAAAGGGCTACCCTCACCTAAGTGAAGGGACACCCTCACCAGCACCTAGCGAGGTCAACCAAGGCAATGGCATCCCTCACCCAAGGCTAGCCCTAGCCAAGCTAGGGCATAGGTGTCCCTCACTTGAGGGCAGCCTCGCCTAAGGCCTCGCAATGGTCGGTGGAGGGAAAAAGAAGAAAGAAAAAAAGGAAAAAAAAAACAAAAATAGAGTAAAGAATGAAGAAGGGAAGAGAAGAAAAGATTGTTTATATCGTGTTGACCGTGCTATGTAAAATGGTTGATTCTCCAACTCAGTCTCCATCGATTCGATTTTCGGTTTTATCCTAAAACTATGGTTACCCCTAGCTGAAGTTGACCCAAAAAATGTGTCAATGGGAAAGAGAGAGAATGTGGATGGGCAGAAAATTATAAAATTTTAATATGTTGTGAAATATTTTTCATGAAAGAAAATTAGTCAAAGGTGAAACATGAAAAGGTTCACCTTCAACAAATGTAGCTATTTTTTTGGATAAATAACTTTAGAAACTTTAAAAAAATTATAGTCTATATGAAATTAGTTATTTTCTAATCCATTATATAGCCATCTAATCTAACATCTAGTGTATTATAATCAAAGTTGACTTTTAAACCTTAAATGCTTCAAATTTAATAGAAAATTATATTCTTTTCTAAATAAAATTCTAATGGTTTCTTTTTGGAAAGAGAGATCATAGAAAATAGGTTAGTCTTTCATGAGTAAGGCCATACAATAACACTTGATATAAATGAAAATTATAAAATTTTAATATGTTGTCGAGAAGATCTTAAGAAATATTTTTCATGAAAGAAAATTAGCATGTGGAAGAGAATGGTGTGAGGGAGAGAGAACTTTCTCTACGAATTGATCGCGTACATCAAATTTTGCTGTGGGAAGAGCAGATATCGTCTCAATAATTTGAAGAATAGATCCTCATGTTCCTTCGATTTGAACAACTCCATTCTTTTTCCCTTAACCTTCGCAGCAACACCCATCCTAGGTTGGAATTCACTAAACGGTTTATTATCATCGTTTCCGTCGTGGGATTCAATCCTCCTACACAAGGGTCACTTGGAATGTTTGCAAGTGCTTCCTCGGCCTTTCCTTTGGGAGCAATTCCCAAATCCTCCATATGTCGCAAAAAGACATACTCATTTCCATAACCTTTGTCTTTAAGGAAATCATCTACATAGTTCAGTGGAGTACCAGTGCTCTTCAAAGCACGATAGAGCTTGTAAATAAAGAGGGTTTTGAACTCTTACGGGGTCTACTTCCTCGATTATTTCTTCCTCCGGTTGTTGACCCACACCACCGTGGGGTAGATGGTGGAGAGTGACATGGTTGAGAGTGAATCAAGCTCTGTTGCTGTCTCGGTAACTCTTCCTCCTTGGTGAGATCGAAATAGGTAGGACCCTCCCTCATTCTCTATGGTCCCCTGCTCGCGATTCTTGAAGACTTTCTCGAAGAAGACATCGTTCCTTGTCGTTGAAAGATTCCTTGACTCGCTTTCCCAAGAAAAGATGACAACTTTCTCGAAGATAAACATGAAGTTGAGATAAGATTGGGAGGAGAATGCTTTTTTTTTTTTTTTTTTTTTTTTAGGTTTTGGAGTTAAGTGAAGAAAACAACGGCGTATATATATAACCCAATTTAAAAGGAAAAAACCAATCGACATAAAGGAAAGTGAACAGTCGTCCCTTTTTAAAAACGATAACCGTCCTTTTTAAAGAAAATGCCATTTTAAATAGAAGTTATCCTTTTTGAAAAGGCAAAATTCCATCTTTTAAAAAATAATATAAATCAATTATAACTAAACGAATGATCGTACCTTTTCAAGATTGAATATTGAAACAACTTATAGTCTATAGCCATGAGCGTCGAGTCCGAGTGTCCGAGAGTCTCTAGACTTTAACTTCCTCAAGCTTCAAAATGTTGAGTCGGAACGGATAATATCGAATTGATTATTCTCCAAAGGCTTTGTGAATATATCCGCCAGTTGGCTCTTTGAATCAACAAATTGAATCGAGATTTCTCCATTTTGAACATGATCTCTAATGAAGTGATGTCGAATCTCTATATGCTTTGCTCTTGAGTGAAGGATTGGATTTTTAGTGAGATTGATTGCGCTGGTGTTGTCACATCTAATCTCAGTGCATGAGTCTTCAATTCCAAAGTCTTGTAGCTGTTGTTTTATCCATAAAATTTGCGAACAACAACTCCCAAGAGCTACATACTCTGCTTTTGTTATAGAGAGAGCCACAGTATTTTGTTTTCTTAAAAACCAAGACACTATCTTGCTTCCAAGCAACTGGCAAGTTCTCGAGGTGCTCTTTCTATCAATTCTGCAACTGGCTAGATCTGCGTTTGAATATCTAAGAAGATTAAAGTCTCCCTCTTTAGGATACCAAAGACCGATGCTTGAAGATGAAGCAACGTATTTAATAATACGTTTCGCAGACGAGATGAGATTCTCTAGGATCTAATTAAAACCCAAGTATAGATGTAAACACTCAACAAAATGTCGGGTCTAGAGGGTAAGATAAATTTTTCTTGATGAATAAAAAGTTCCTTTCTTCAATTGTTTTACTTGGAGTCCAAGAAAGAAGGTTAACTCTCCTATTATACTCATTTCAAACTCATCCTACATAGACTTAGAGAATTTCTTGCATAGACTTTCATTAGAGGATCCAAAAATAATATCATCCGCATATATTTGAACAAGTAAAAAGCTTTTGTTTTCCTTTTTGATAAATAGAGTAGTATCTACTTTACCTTTGACAAAACCATTACGTATTAAGAACTTACTCGTACCAAGCTCGAGGTGCTTGCTTTAAACCATACAATGCCTTTTTCAGTTTGAAGACTGAGTATGGCTTCTTTGGGTCTTCAAACCCTGGTGGTTGTTCCACATAAACTTCCTCATGGATAAAACCATTTAGGAATGCACTTTTGACGTCCATATGGAATAACCTCCAATGCTCTGGGTTCTAGTTGGTCCGAAGAGATCTATATGCAGCGATTGCAGTACATGATTAGTAAAGACATGATTTATTGGCTTAAATGAATTTCTTTCATGCTTTCCCAAAGTATACATGGAGTGCATAGATCAGACTTTTGGTATGATAAATTGGGTATACCACGAACAAGCTGCTTTGTTGAGATTTTAGCTAATTGCTTCATATTGATGTGACCAAGCTTTCTGTGCCATAAGCTTGCTTCGTCTTGAATTGAGATTAAGCATTGCGATTCATTCGGTTTCACATCCAAGAGATAGATATTTTCATGCCTTCGACCCATGAAAGCGAGTAGAGTCTTTCTTGGTTCCAGAACATATTCCTTCTTGAAAGAATATCTTAAAACCAGTATCACACAAGTTGGCTGATCTTTGAGAATTAATTGAGTTATTCCACTAGGGAAACATTACTTATTGTGAGATTTCCAATTTTCACAATTTCAAAAATTCCAAATGAGACTTTTACACCATTTACTTCGATCTTTATAAAGCAATTTGAGTCTCTTGTTGTATGTCTTGAGCATCCATGATACCACTTTAAATGGAGACCCGCATTTAAAAGAGAGTCTCAAGCTTTCTTTGGTACCCATATTTTCTTGGGTCCATTAGTGTTAGTAAGATAAACGGTATTAGCCAATGTTTTCTTAATAGGTTTCCAAACCATAGGACACTCTTTTCAAAGTGATATGTGCTATTGCACTTTGAACACCGAGGGCATTTCGACCTACGAGACTTTACAAAAACCTTCTTGAAATGATTTTTGTAAGCCTCTCTTGATGGTCTTTGCTTAATTCTTTCTTTTACTTTAGGAAAATCAATCAAGGGAATAGTTTATGCTGTCATACCTAGACCAGACTTATTGAAGTAAGGTCTTTGAGCTGAAAGAATTTTTTTCAAGTTTCTCGGACCCTATTGAAAATTTCTTTGATATATTTGATAAGTCAGTTTTTAGAAGAGCGTTTTCTTTTAAAAGACTATCTTCATTTTCTTTAAGAGTGGAAATATTCATGTCTAAACATTTAACTCTTTCTTTTAAAACATTTTCCTGTTGTTTTAGAGTAAAGTTTTCTTTTTAAGTTCGGAAATCCTTTTTGAGAGAAGTCTTAAGACTAAAACACAGCTCATCAATATACTTAAAAACCTTGACAGGAATTTTAAAATTACTTACCTCAAATTCCTTTGTCTAAGTCGATCCGAGTTTGAGTCGAGTCGATTGCGCCATCGGACATAAGTTGGCATATTCATCATCACTTTCTTCACACTCGTATCACTTCGGGTTTCGGCTTTGAGAGCCTTTCGAGACTTTTCAGCTTTTCCTTTCTTCTTCTTGAAAGAGGACGGTTGGGTACGATGTGTCTCTTTTTCTTACATTCAAAGCAAACTACATCTTTATTTGATTCATCATCATCAACAGACTTGGTCCGTTATCTTTGAAAACTTTGTTTCTTTGAGTTGAACCTTCTTCCTTTTCTATTCGGTTTTCGAATCTTCTTATCATGAGAGCAAGCTCCTCATCGTCCATATTATCTTCAGAATCTGTAACATCAGAATCATCAATTGATTTTAATGCAATGGATTTCTTACCTTTTGGATCTTCGTCTTCATTAATTCATTCCACTTCATAAGATGAAGAGTTCCAACCAGACTCATCGACATATAGTGGCATGATTCTTTGCGTCTCTCTTATTGAAGTCTTTAGGTGATTCCAATCCTTGGAGAGTCCACACGGTAGCTTGTTTACCTTCATGGGATCAGAAATTGGTTGTCCTTGATTTTCAAGACCATTTACAATTTCGTAAGCAGCCTAAACATGTCGGTTATAGATTCTCCGGGTTTCATTTTGAAGGCTTCATATTGATCGAGAAGGATGTTGATTACGGGTCTCTTTCACTCAATCGGTTCCTTCATAGGTGATATGTAACCTATCCTAGACTTCATTTGTTGTAACACAAGAAGATATTTTGTTATATTCAGTAAGTGACAAGGCACAATATAATATATTTTGCATCAAGAGTTTGTCTCTTGATTATCTCTTCCTAAGTCATTCCGCTGGTCTCAACGGTTTCTTTCCCTTTTTCTGAGACAGATGCAACTTTAGGAGTGATTCCTTTTTCTACAACGTCCCATTCTAGAGGATCCTTTGATTGAAGAAATGCTTTCATTTTGTTTTTCCAGATGTTGTAGTCCTTTCCATTAAAGTAAGGAGGTCTGGTATTGCTTTGACCTTCCATCGCCCACGAAGCTAGCATACTAGCCATGAATCTTTTACTCTGAAGTAAAACACTTCAAATAAAGTGAGTACACGAGCTCTGATACCAATTGACATGGCTAGTAAAAGTACCTAGAGGGGGGTGAATAGGTATAAAGAGTAATTTCTCACGATAATCGCACAATACTAGACAGTTTATAGAATTGAGACAATTGTTTCTCGTCAAACAACAATCAAAATAAGACTGAGAGTAGGGAAGAGAAAATTGAACGCAAGATTTATAGTGGTTCGGCTTATTTCAAGCCTATGTCCACTCTTCTACACTGATAGCCCACTGGCTGGATTCCACTATGAACAAAGAGATGTTACATCACTATTCTCCCTTGATTTCACGGTGTAGAAGATCTACCGCACTCCCTCAAGGTATCACTAAGTATAGACTCTCTTTTGTGAATACAGTTTTGCTCAATATGAATCGACTAATAATCAAGGAGCTTCAGACTCTGGAATTTTTCTATCGTGCATCTTCTAGAATAGCTGGAACGTCTTCCTTTTATACTCCTTTATGCCATCATACTCGTTGGCACTTACCAAAGGAATTCTTCCAATCTTCCCGTTTGGACAGAATCAATTAAGAAGATCATTCGAGCTATTAAAGGAACATGTCGATAGCCCATCAAACCTGTTCGCCCATACAATCGGGATCTTGGTTTTCAATAATAGAACCTTCCAAGAGTATTTCGTCAATCATCGGATCTTCAAATGATCTTGATTTCGAATAAAAGAATCTGTTATATCATATCCAAATCTTAAGACTAAATCCTCACCAAACACTTTAAATTTTTAAATGCTGAATAGATATGGATGTTTTATTTAAAATTTGTGTGAAGGAAACATCCAACAAATACAACCCAAAAAAATTCAATAGTTAAAAAAAGAGGAAATCCAAATCTTCACAAAACTCTTTAAAATTTTAAAAGATATGGATTTATTTAAAAATTTTGTGAAAAACATGTCCAAACGAAAGGGGATTTATAAAAATTTGAAAAAGCAACTTGATTACCGTTTTCACTATATTGGGTAGGTTCTGTATAGTAATTGATTGGGCCTTTATCCCAACCATTTCATCTAAAAAAATATGAAATTTAAGTATGTTGTAGAGCAAGATATTTTGAACAAATTTCAAGAAGGAAGTTTTCATAAATTTGAATCATAAAAAGCTCTATAAAATTGGCAAATAGTGAAGGTCCAACAATTTCAAAAATCAAAGGTGGCATGTCTAATTGGGGAGAGGTGATGCCCTACTTTATCAAGAAGCATTAATTGTTGGACATTCTTATCCTCCAAGTTTCCAACTAGGTCCTAGGTTAGTTTAGACACTTCATCTTACTCATTAAATGGTTAAATTCCAAGAGATATTAATGTGAGCTTATCTTAAGTTCAAAGTTTGGACTTGACTTGGCTTCTCTCCCTTTTCCTCTTGGGCATGTGACCCTTTTCTTGTGATCTCCGAAGCCCACATTTCACACTTAGGTATTTGGGGTATGATTAGGCCCTAGGCTATAGGGACACCATTTTCCACACTTCATTTAATACGTTCACATTTGTTTATATTTGTCCATACTTGTTTTTCTAAGAAACTTTGACTAGTCCAAGTTTCATACTTGTCTTCCAAAGCTAAGGCCTAATGTGCCATGTTTCCATCTTACTCAATGCTCGTTAATTAGCTACAAGATGTGGTTAAATGCAACTTGGAAATATCTCAGTTTTGAAGGCCTTGTCATCGGGTAGGGACTAATCAAGTTTGATCAGGATTGACTACCTTATTTGGCTCAAGGTTCATGCCTAAGCCATGATCGGATGAAGTCGGACGCAACCAGGCATAACCAATGAAATCGAGTTTGGACTCCTCATTTACTATGTAAAAGGCTCGAAATTGAAAATATTATGATTTCTTTTTTTATTAGGCTAACCCACAAACTACTTCATTTTTATCATCTCTCTCATCAGTTTCACATTATAAATGCTCCATTACACCCAACAAAATTTCATTTTATCATGCATCTTATTGTAACTTTGCCTTGAGAATGTTGTCAATTTTAATTTATCAAATTATATTTTCTATTTTATATTTATGATGGCTTAAGAATACACAAGTAATTTCCTAGTTTTGTCAAAAAGTATAAGCAAAACTATATTTCAAAGTCGAACATTAAAATTCAATTTAATTATCTAAGCGATCTTGATCATAAAATGGAAAAGAAAAATTGATCAAAATATGAAAAAAGGTTAAATTTTTAAAAGCATGATAAAATGTCAAACATATTTATATCTAGATCATATCTAAATATTAACAAAAGATAATCACATAAAGGGGGAAAATAATCTTCTTGCTATTCTACACTAATTATGAAGAAAGTAATTACTATCGATTGTAGATTCAATCTCACACTAAGAGTATCAAAACTTTGAATTTTGCTTAAAATGTTCCTTTGAAAAAATCTGATATGAGTTTGAAGGTGAAGAGGCCTACATAAATTTTTGACCCATCTTGCAATTCATATTAAAATTTAAAAGCTTAAAAGAAAGCACAAATTAGCAAAGTTTAACTTTTAAAACCTACAAACTTATTCAAAAAAAAAAAAAATTCATAATGTCAAAATCGGCTAGATAATTAGATTAAAATTTAATTTTCAGTTGAAATAAAGTTTCTCTCAAACTATTTAATAAAAAATAAGCAATTGATTGTGCATTCATAAGCTGTTAATAACTAGAAATTTCGAATCTTTTAAGCAACTTTTGTGATTAAAATATAAGATTATAAATTAAAATTAACAACCTTATATACACAAAATGATAATATGATAGATGGTAAGATAATATCTTTTGGGCCATGCTATTTCCACTATGATTTTAGCTTTGACACCCCCAAAAGTAGTGTCTTGACCTTTTTGTTCATCTCACATGCTTTGATTCATCTCACTTTTTGTTTATATATTCTTTTGCTTTTCTTATGGGACCCACATGTCTTGGAATAGGTACATTAGAAGTGTCAAAAGTTGTGCACACTGCCCACTTTAGTGCCAAAAAAAAAAAAAAAAATCGGATAACCTAAGTGTTAATTATTTTTAAAAAATGATCATTTAAGTGCTAACTTTGATTTTGATCATTGGAAATCTAACGTGTCTATATTTTATTAATTTCTCAGTCTTATGTGACTCGCTAGTGTGCCTAGTCAGCAAATAACCCCTAAAAGACATCATCCCAAAAGTTGTAAATAGTGATTATTTGAGTGTCAAATTTTATTTAAAGTGATCACCTTAGTATCAGTCATTCTTAGAAAGTGATCACTTCGGTGCTAGCATGCCACGTGGATTGGAGTTTTTAAAAATTTGCGAAGTCATATTATAATTTTAATTATAAATGACTTGTAATCAATTTGATCGAAATTTCTCGCCATTGGTACTTTAGTAATCATTTTTTTCTCCGATTTAGCACTTAAGTGAGCCAGCACTAAAGTGAGTGCCATACATAACTTGTGGCACTTCTAATATACTTATCCCCACATTTCTCCTTCCTTCCTTCATTTTCTTCTGTGCAAAATCTTAGACAACAAAACTTTAGGTCCACCTAATTGACATTCATTTTCTTCTTCTCCTCTTCATACTCAGGATCAATTGTCGGCAACTCAAACCAGCAAATCAAACATGTATTCCTCCCTCCCTACTACAACACAATGCAATCTCCATGATAACCATATCCATGGGGCAATTTCTATTGGATATTTCAATAGTTTCGAAATATTTGTTAGAAATTATGACCAACATAAAATGCCTAATTTTTGTAATGGTTTTACAATAGTCATATAATGGCTTTCTAATGGCTATATTATTTACTTATAAAATCTTCATTATTTTATAATGGCTATATAACTATCATATTCTTCTTTAAGTACAAATTGATTTATAATGGTTTCCAAATGGTTCTCTCTTTTTTGCATATAAATAGTTACTTTAACCATAATAGGAAAGTGATATTGATATATCAAAACCAAAATATCTTCATTTCTTTTTTTCCTATTTCATTACGTCTTTTTCCTTTCATTACTGGATTATACACATAATGTTATTATGTTTCCTTCTATTCTTCAATGCGGAATAAATAAGAAGGTTTGTCTTAAGGATAATTGCCTTATGGATTCCCAAATTGGAATTGCTGCTACTAGATGTTGGAATTGAATGAGCAATAGGAGATGGTGAAGAAGAGATATCGCATATTCATGGGCTATTCTTGTGGGACATTACTAAATGTTCAACAGAGGCAAGAATGTCTTTCAAGGAAAATGTAAAGATTGTAAGGGTTGCTCTCATCAACTATGGTAAGCTTGTCGTATTCGTCAATTTCGATGACCAGAATTAGGTATGTGCTCCTACTCTTTCTCATGGTGAGCTTGAAATAAATGCTTTTTCTATGGATGTGATGTTTTTTGGTTTAGGAGAAATTGTGTTGTCTTCTTTGAGGAAATAGATTGTAAGAAAATTGATATATTGTGGGATTGGTTGTAATTTGATTAGTTGATGATTAAGTTACTTTAGTACTTGTCATGCATTGCTTCTATTTTATTTTTATTTTTGGTTAACTATAGTATGTGATCTTGTTTGATTTTTTAGGCTACGTTTAAAGTAAAAAAATCGCCTTTACAATTGCGAATATGTGGTGGCCCAATGAAGTTTCCATAAGTTTTTAGGGGATTGGTTCTTGTTATGTGTTGTTGCACTTTGCGTACAAGAGGATGTGCAAATGAGTGCGTAACATTCTTCTTAAAGAAATTAAGTTGGATAATGTTGGATATATTGTTAATATAGTTCAAAATAATATGTTCACAAACAAGCCCAATAAGTAAAATCATTATTATTTGGGTTCATATGGGTCGGAGCCCAATAACTTGTATATAAAAACTCTAGGGTTCCCCTACGCTAGAGGTAACACTGTTGAGTGTTACAAACTTGACGTTTCTTGGTGTAATACTTCAAACAACCACTTCTTCTCTCTCAAACCTATAATTTCCAACAATCTTGAAGTATTATGTTCATGTGTCGGATTTAAGTGAGTAAGGTGTCTTCTTGAAGATTTTGTCAAGATGAATTCACAAATGTAATTTACTTTCAATTTCAACGGTGGTATTGGTCGGGATCTGAGTTTGAAGATTCGGGTGATCAAAATCTTTGATTCAAAAATCCAAAAATTATAGCCAATTTTAGAGGATGAAACCACTTGGGCTTTGTTCTACTCGTTGATATGAACATTTTGAGTGGTCACTCGTGTAAATCGGAGGTCGGACAGAGAAGTTACGGCACCTGGAAGTTTCCATCGGAATTTCTAGTGAATTTCGGTGATGAAATTTCTAGTGAATTTCGGCGGCGGAAACTTCCAGCGAATTTCGACGACAAGGGCAGTCCATCTTAAAGCTTTTGGGCTCTCTAGATATGTTTTTGGGGTTTGTTTTAGCAAATTCCATCTCTACAGAGCGGTTTGATTAAGGTTAGATGAGTTATTCAACTTTGTGGCTTTGAAGACTCCAATGTGCACTCTTTTTAACACTTTGCTCTAATTAAAATAGCAAAGCATAGTTCCTATGATATTATAAAGTTGCAATCATTTGATGTTACTGAATTTCATGGCTAGAAATTACATGTTCAATTTAGCATGAAAAAATGTGATATATTCTACACTGTATTAAGTGATTTTGCATCTACCACTAAAGATGTGGATGAATATCAATGAAACAAATATGAGGATTTTTGTAGAGATTACTTGTTGAACTATCTAAATGCTAATATGGCTATGACTTATAGTGAGTATAAGATGGCGAAAGAGATATGGGATCACTTAAATGCTTAGTTCCAAAAACAAGAGGAGCTCTCTAAAACCCTATTAGCGGAGAAATTCTTTGACTTTAAATTCACTATGAATTCAACATTACCTCTCAATTAGTTGAATTTGAGAACATGAGGAACAAGCTGAAAGATGATAACTCTAATATGTCCGATAATTTCTTTGTCGGTCTTGTGTTGAACAAGCTACCAATTGAATGGAGTTCTTTTAAAATTGAAATGCAAAAACTGAAGGTATAGATAGGACTGGATGAATTAAAGAGGTATATTCACATTGATGATCAAAATATTACTAGAAAGATTTTGGAACAAATAGGACAATAAAAGTCAGTTGTCAACTAAGTTTCACACTCCATTAAACCTCAGAAAAAGTCCAAGTCACCAAAAGATGAATCCTTTTATAGTTAGAAGCCAAAAAGATTATCTCTAAAAAGAAGAAAAAGGGCAAGTGCCATAACTATGGAATGTTGAGTTCTTGGGCAGCAGAGTATAAGTTACCAAAGAAGCCAAAGAAAGACACACCACAAAATGAGATCAATATGTTAATTAGAGAATCTGAACCTCAAGCCTTCATTGGAATAATGAAGAATAGAAAAGCCAACGTTTTTTCTGAGTGGTGGTTAGACAATGGTGCTACTTATCATGCTGCAAATGACTTCACGAAGTGAAAGACACTGTGGAAAATTATAATGGTGGTGAGGCAAATGTGACTCATGCTGGAACTGTAAATTTTGGTGCTTTATTCAGGTAAGTTACTAACTCTAAAACATGTTAGAGTAGTACATTTACTTAAAAAGAATTTGATATCTATGAGTTTACTTGATAAAGCTGGTGTATCTTTTTCAACTATGAATGGATGAAATAATTTTATCTATTAACTCATATTATTTCGATTGTGCATTCATGGTTAATGGTATGTATATGTTGAGTTTAAATATTGATAGCATAAATCATGTGAATTCTACTTTGATTGATCCAAAGTTGCTACACAATAGACTTGGATATGTGAATTACAAGAAAATACAACATCTAGGTAAAACTCATAATAGTTTGTTAGATACTTCTATTTGATTTGACAAATGTCAAGTGTGTGCACAGGCTAAAATCACTAGAAAACTGTGACATCCAGATTTTTGGGTTCTAATTTCAACTGGATAAATGGGGCCGTTTTCGTTTATTTGAAGCCGGGGATTATGAAATTGAGATGCATGATGGATGCATGAGTGAGGAAAAATGTCAATTGAAGTATAGAGGTGTCAATTTAAATTATGGAGATTAAATGAGGATAAACGGAGTAAGATTGAGTAACCAATTGGTGCCTTATACTTGCAATTTCGTGTGCCCCTCCCCTCCCTAGCCAAATGGGCCAAAAAGAGAAGTCATGGGATGTGTTTTGGTGGACCATTGGCAGCCAAGGGATTATACATGGCCAAGACTAAGTCTTGGAGATATTTTGTGAAGAAAATATCAAGCCAAGAGGCCCCACCTCTTCCTCATCTCTATCTCCTCTTCCTCACCCTCACACCACCGTCCATCTCCCTCCTCCCTCTCACGACTTCCTCCTCTCTGTTCTGGCCTCATTTTCATTTTTCATGGAAAAACCGGCAGCTCCTTCCTTTGAAAGCTAAAGCCCCTTGCAGCGCCACACATCCACGCCTCCACTTGTGTCGGTCAATGAAAGGAGCTGTCTTCATCGATTGTTGACCACCGGAACCCATGCGGCTTCAATCCACCGAAACTCGCCAACAGCTGCTTCTCCACGTTCATGCTTCCTCGGTCAACTTACAATTTCCTCTACCGATTGTTGACTCCATGCTGCACGTTCTCCCTGCCGAAGCCCCACGTGTCCGAGCTGCCCCCATTCGGTCAAGTATCTAGCAGCCTTCATCAACCCTAGTAGCACGCGTCCACTACAACGCCCCTCACCCAGCAGCGACACTTGCTGCTTTCCACCGGAGTCCCACCACGCTGCAGCTTCTCAATTGGATTGTTGACCGAGATTTTCGTCGGTTGTCCACAACGCCACCTGGCCCAACATCTACGAGAAGCTCCATCTTCGCTTCGCGTGCCTCCAGTCCACATCCGGGTCTCCACTTAACCATCTTCGGCCAGCAAACCCACTTCTTCTGGCCAACCGCTACTCACGGAACCTTTTGTTGATCGAAGAAACCCCAAAATTCCACTGAAGCTACCGCCATGCTCCTTCAGCCTTGCATCCCATGAATTCGAGCATCGAAGCCAGCCCCGAATTCCAGCGTCTTCCACCCGTGACTTCAGCTACAACAATCCAGCGAATCTTCATCCTACAGCCCATGTGGATTTTGGCCCAGCAGTTGGGCCCGTCCTCAGCCCATCTTCGCTCGGCCTAGCTTGTTAGTGGATCACCCTAGCAGCAGCCCGCATGAATTCCATCTCGGCCAATTAGTTGGGTTTAGTTCAGCCCATCTCCTCTTAGCCAATTTGAAGCCCAGCAATGAATTTAATTGAGCCCATCTCAACCCATTCGAATTTTGGTCTAGCTTATTGAAGCCCGAGCCTAGTTGAGTTCAACAAATCCCAGCGAAATTCTTGAAGCCCAGATCAAGCTCAACCCAAGAATTTCAATAGGCCCGAGCCTAGAATTTCTACGGACTTGCAAAGTTTCTTGGCCGGCCCGAGGGTGCATCGATGTCGTCGAAATTTTGGAATACGGCCGCCGTCGCGTCACCGTGTGGTGATCCGGTCTTCGCGTTTATCAAGTGAGTTTTACTCACTAATACCTTCTTAGTGTGCTAATTATACTTAAAGGTTGATTAGTGCCAATTAAGTGTAATTAGGTGGTTAGATTAGAATTGATTAGTGATTATTAGTTAATTGCTTTGCATATTAGTTGTGTGATTAGTGTAATTAGATAAAGAATTGCCTATAGTATTTATTGGATGCTTCTTGGGATTTTTCCCGTCCCTTATCGGGTGTTCATTAAGCTAATCAGGCCTAGGTGGAATTTTTAGAAATTAAATATTAATTTTCGAAATTAATTATTTAATTATTTATTTCCCGGAAATTCAACTGGGATGGCTAGTGACCTGGATTTTATGCTGATGATCATGGCGCAATCCATTTATTTAATTGAGCTTTATATTGTGCTAAATTGAATTTATTGTATTTATTTATTTAATTTTCGAAATTAATTATTTAATTATTTATTTTCTGGAAATTAACTGGGATGGTCGGTGACCAGAATTTCATGTTGATTGTTGTGATGCAGTCCGTTTATTTATTTGAGCTCTACATTGCGTGGAATTGATTTGATTGTGCAATTTCAGTGATTTATCCCAAATTCAATGAAATTAAATGATTGATTAGTTAATGGCCGAGTGTTATTATTTAGCATCGATAATGCTGTAATGAACTGTAAAGCAAAGGGAACTGTGAAACTGAATTGGGGAAATTCTTGGCTGAAACCAATCAGGAACGATGTAATGAGACATACGTGGTTCGGTGATTAAAGGATATCACCGGTGAAAACGGCGCCTTAAAGAACGCACGAGTGCTGTCTTTTACATGCAGCAGTATGGACATACGTGGTTCGGTGATGGAGGATATCACTGGTGAAATTGACGCCTTAAAGAACGCACGAGTGCTGTCCATTATACACGTCACCTTGGCGAAAAAGATGTCTGAGAGCATTAATGAGGCTCTATGACTAAGTGTACTGCTGGAGATTATCGTGATCGGTAATTGGTAAGTCACCTTGGCAAAAAAGACGCCCGAAAGCATTAATGAGGCTCTATGACTAAGTGTACTACTGGAGATTATCGTGATCGGTAATTGGTACGTCACCTTGGCGAAAAAGATGCCCGAGAGCATTCATCTGGCTCTGTGACTGAGTACCCGAATGCAGATTATAAAGTATGGTGTTAATGTGACCGAGAGGTGGTCCGAATGACATGTAATCGACTAGGTTGATTGATCATTGCTTTGATATGATGCTGTGAATTGATTGATTGGATGGAAATGACCGTGAGTGGTCTTGTTGACATGTAATCGACTAGGTCGATTTGATCGATGCTTCGATCTGTGATGTGATTGCTTGGGTGCCTATTGATTTGCGCTAATATGCAGGTGGAATCTGAGGCCAAGGTAAGTCCTCTGACCCATGTTGTGTATAGGCAGCCCTAAGGTGTATTAGTTTACTAATCAGGTCTTAGGGGGTAGATCTTGCTGAGAAGTTGTCTCAGTGGTTATTGAATAATCATTTCAGGACTTGGATAATGAGCCTAAGTGATATTGCTAGTATGAGTACCTAGAGGGGGGTGAATAGGTATACAAAGATTTTTCTTGATGATCGCACAATACTTTAGACAGTTGAAGAATTTGCAATAATTAAAACCAATCGTGAGATCGAGTAAGGAAAGAGAGAATTGAACACTCGGTTTATAGTGGTTCGGCTTGATTCAAGCCTACGTCCACTCTTTCCGCACCGACAGCCAATTAGCTGGATTCCACTATGAACAAAGAGATGTTACGGTGTTGATCTTCCTTGATTTCTCGGTGTAGATGTTCTACCACACTCACTCAAGGTATCACCAAGTACAAACACTCTCTTGTGTATACAATTTCGCTCGAACCGTCTCGACTAACAATCAAGGTTCTTCGAGACTGGAATTTCTCTATCGATCACTCCCTTGAAAACAACTAGAACGACTTCCTTTTATACTCCTTTATGCCATCATAGCCGTTGGCACTTACCAAAGGAATTCCTCCAATCTACCCGTTGGACGGAATCAATCAAGAAGATCATCCGAGCTATTTAAGGAATCTCGATGATAGCCCATCAATCTGTTCGCCCATACAATCGGGATCTCGGTTTCCAAGAATAGAATATTCCAAGATTATTTCGTCGACCATCGGATCTTCAATCGATCTTAGATAAGAATTAAAGAATCGAAATGATTATCCAACCGAGAATCTATTCCAGAGGATTGGATCGAATCCTCAACCATATACCTCGGCTTTGGATTTCCTTCGTCACCTTTGGATTAGAAAGATCGGTGAGAATAGACTTAAGTCTTGAGTCTTGAGTCTTAAGTCTTGGGTCTTGAGTCTTGGGTCTTGAGTCTCGAGAGTACAAAGTCTTGAGACTTTAAAGCGACGGTCTCCGAACATCCAGACTTAGACTGAAAGAAACGTTTTGTCGCTTCAAAATATTCGGAAAGATTTCTCCAACAATCTCCCCTTTTTGATGGTGACAAAAATTTCTTGAAGATTTGAACAACTTTGACCTCGCAAAACATTTCTCAAGCAATATGACTAACTCATAAAGATTAATAAAACAACCAGACTCTACATCCACAGAAAATTGGTTAGTCTTTCATGAGAAACACCATATAACAACACTTGAATAAATGCAACCAGTCAAGCATCATAATCCACAGCCAATTCAGTCAAATTCACACCCAAGTTCAAGTTCTCAAGTCATACTAAAAAATAAACATAACCACAAAAGTCAAAGTTTTTAAACGGTTCAAATTGGTTCTCCCCTTTTTTGTCAGCATTGAAAAGGGTGAGAAAGGAGTCATGTCTGCTTGGGAATGCGCACGATCTGGAAATCTCCAATGGACTGGACTACTCCTTCGAGCTTCTTTAGGTCTTCTCTCGGATGAGCTACCTCTTCTCCCTTGGCATTGGCTTGAAGTTGCAGAGCGAGGTCTTTGAATTTATCCTCCGAGAGAGACCGAAGATGCTTGTCCGGCGCTCTTCAAAGCTTGGATTTCACGAGTCCCGTAACATATATCCGGCTACGCATTTCCGAAGAATATTCATGATGCTACGAAAATCTGCAGAATCATCCGTCGTGTACCGGCATTGACTTTCTCAGATGGTGTGTATGCGGACGATGGCGCTTCGTATGGTCGGGGCAGATTTGGAATCGACGTATCACCTTCTTCGTGCAATTGAGAGACCGAACTTCTTCCGGGTTTTCGGAGATTGTCTTAGATCTTCACCGATAGCAGCATGAGGTGTAGACTTCTCTTGCTCGCTAACTCCCCCGTCTCTAGGACATCGAAAGGGGAAGAGTGATGATCATGCTCTTGATTTCCCTTCTCTCCGCATTCATCAGCAGACTTTTCTTTTTCTCCTTCTCCTTCTTCTTCATCTTCTTTCTCCTTCTCTCTCTGTTCTTCTTCTTCTTCTCTCGTTCGCTTTTCTTCTTCTCGCTCCGCTGAAGTTCTCGTCGGATGAGACACGAACGTCCGGTTCTTGTCCGTGCTTGGATAGTGGGATCTTCATCATCTTCATCTTCATCCTCATCCTCATCCTCCAGGATAAGAGTTCTTTTCCTCTTTTCGATGAGGCATCAATGGCCTCCTTTCCTTTCCTTTTTGAAGCGATCGGACTGGAGATTTCACTTTGAATTTCTCCATTGCCTTGGAGAGTTCTTGCGGACGCATCTTCATTAACATTTTCAACCCTACCACCATCTTATCACACGGTCGAACACAAAAAGTATGTGGCAGTTCAATGTTCGGATGTCTGAAGATCTTGGTCACTAGACCAGATAAGGCAATTGTCCTTTGTCTTTTGACACCGCTTTCTGTACATATGGAAAAGAATAGTGTGCGGGAGAGAAAACTTCCGTCCTGAGTTGATCGCATACATCAACTTTGCTTCAGAAAGAGACACAGAAGTCTTTGACGTAGACTTCGGTCTGAGACAGTTGATCACAATCTTATGAAGCACAATGTTGATGGCATTCATCCTGGAATAGGTAATTTTCTTATCTACGTCCCTATCTTTGACAAGATCCAGAGTAGTACGAGCAGTGAGACTTTGATTGGGAGATAGCGTCCCGTTCAACTCCAACTATGTCCGCCAACATATTCACATCTACCACATAGACTTGGTCTCGAACATTGAATGAAATTCTATTCGCATCCAAAAAGCTAAGATTTGAATAGAAATAAGCGGTCGATTGAGCATACCCGTCTGTAGAGTCGAGCAAAAAGTCTCAAGTTGAAGCAAATTCAACTTCTCTCTTAAGTTCAAGTTGATGGTATCCGGGAAGTCAAAATCGACACTTCTAGGGTTTATCACCCCTCTTTTCAACAACCTGAAATACACTTTTTCCGATCCTTGGATTTAAACAAATCCATCCGATTTCCTTTCACATTTGCTGCCACACCCATTCTAGGTTTTGTTGGAGAAATCTTTCCGAATATTTTGAAGCCGACAAAACGTTTCTTTCGGTCTAAAGTCCTGGATGTTCGGAGACCATCGGTTTAAAGTCCGAAGACTTTGTTCTCCCAAGACTCAAGACCCAAGACTCAAGACTCAAGACTCAAGACCCAAGACTTAAGACTCGGGACTCAAGACTTAAGTCTATTCTCACTTGACAGTCTTTCTAATCCAAGTGACGAAGGAAATCCAAAGCCGAGGTTTATGGTTGAGGATTCGATCCTATCCTCTCGGAATAGATTCTTTGGTTGGATAATCGTTTGATTCTTTAATTCTTATCTAAGATCGATTGAAGATCCGATGGTCGACGAAATAATCTTGGAATATTCTATTCTTGGAAACCGAGATCCCGATTGTATGGGCGAACAGATTGATGAGCTATCATCGATTCCTTAAATAGCTCGGATGATCTTCTTGATTGATTCCGTCCAACGGGTAGATTGGAGGAATTCCTTTGGTAAGTGCCAACGGCTATGATGGCATGAAGGAGTATAAAAGGAAGACGTCTAGTTATTTTAAGGGTGTGATCGATAGAAAAATTCCAGTCCGAAGATCCTTGATTGTTAGTTGAGGCGAGCGAAATTGTACACAAAGAGTGTTTATACTTGGTGACGCCTTGAGTGAGTGTGGTAGATCATCTACACCTAGAAATCAAGGAAGATCAACACTGTAACATCTCTTTGATCATAGTAGAATCCAGCCAATCGGCTGTCAGTGCAGAAGAGTGGACGTAGGCTTGAATCAAGCCGAACCACTATAAACCGAGCGTTCAATTCTCTCTTTCCCTTACTAAGTCTTGCGATTGAATTTTTAACTGTTGCAAATTCTCTAATTGTTTAAATATCGTGCAAGCTTCGAGAAATTTTTTTTTATATACCTATTCACCCCCTCTAGGTACTCGTACTAGCTATCTCGATTGGTATCAGAGCTCGTGTTCTTACTTTGTTTGAAGTGTTTTACTTGAGTAAAAGATCCATGGCTAGTATGCTAGCACCAGGGCTGATGGAGGGGCAAAGCAATACCAGACCTCCCTACTTCGATGGAAAGGATTACAACATCCGGAAGAACAAGATGAAAGCTTTCCTACGATCAAAGGATCCTCGGAATGGGACGTTGTGGAAAGAGGAATCACTCCCGCCGTTGCATCAATCTCTCGAAAGAGGGAAAGAAACTGTTGAAGCCAGCGGAATGTCTCAAGAAGAAATAAACAAGAGACAAGCACTCGATGCGAAAGCAATTTATTCTTTATATTGTGCTTTGTCACCAACCGAATATAACAGAATATCTTCTTGTGTTACAGCAAAAGAAGTGCGGGACGGAGTTACATATCACTTATGAAGGGACGGTCAGTGAAGGAGACCAGAATTAACATTCTTCTTGGTCAATATGAATCCTTCAAAATGAAACCAGGAGAATCTATAACCGACATGTTTAGTCATTTTACGAGATATTGTCAATGGTCTTGAGAACCAAGGACAAAAATTTCTGATCCCATGAAGGTGAACAAGCTTCGCGTGGACTCTCCAAGGATTGGAATCATATAAAGACTTCAATAAGAGAGACGCAAAGAATCATGCCATTATCTCGTAGACGAACCGATTGGAACTTTTCAGTCTTACGAAGTGGAACGAATTAATGAAGACGAAGATCCAAGAGGTAAGAAATCTATTGCACTAAAATCAAATGATGATTCGATGATGCAGATTCTGAAAATGATATGGATGATGAGGAGCTCGCCCTCATGATAAGAAGATTCAGAAAACTGAATAGAAAAGGTAGAAAGTTCATTCCAAAGAAACAAAGTTTTCAGAGACAAAGCAGACCAAGTCTGTTGATGATGTGGAACCAAACAAAGATGTAGTTTGCTTCGAATGTAAAAAGAAGGGACACATCGACCCAACTGTCCTCTTCGAAAAAGAAAAGAGGAAAAGCTGAGAAGTCTCGAAAAGCTCTTAAAGCCGAAACCCGGAGCGATACGAGTGTGAAGAGAGTGATGAGGAATATGCCAACCGTGTCTAATGGCACACCGACTCGGACTGGATCGGACTGGATCGACTGACAGTGAATTTGAGGTAAGTGATTATAAAATCCCTGTCAAAGTCTCTAAATATATTGATGAGTTATGCTTTAGTCTTAAGACTTCTCTTAAAAAGATTTCCGAACTTAAAAAGGAAAACTCAGTTTTAAAACAAAAAGAAAACATTTTAGAAGAAAAGGTAAAAAATTTAGATTTGAATGTTTCTACTCTTAAAGAGAGTGAAGACAATCTTTCTAAAGAAAATGCTTTCTTAAAAACGGATTTATCAAATATTTCAAAGAAATTTTCAATAGGGTCCGAAAAACTTGAAAAAGTCCTTTCAATCCAAAGACCTTACTTCAATAAGTCGGGTCTAGGTATGACAGCTGAAACAATCCATTTGATTGATTTTCCGAAAGTAAAAGAAAGAATTAAGAAAAGACCATCAAGAGAGGCTTATAAAAATCATTTCAAAAGAGTTTTTGTAAAGCCTGTAGGTCGAAATACTTTAAGGTGTTCTAAGTGTAACGGTCGGGATCATTTTGAAAAAGAGTGTCCTATGATTTGGAAGCTTTGTTAAGAGAGTATGGCCTAATAATGCTCATTCTACTAACACCAAAGGACCCAAGAAAATTTGGGTACCAAAGAAAGCTTGAGACTCTTTTTGAATGCGGGTCTCTGTCAAAAGAAGGTAAAGTGGTATCTTGACAGCGGGTGCTCAAGACACATGACGGGAGACTCAAATTGTTTCATAAAGCTTATTCAAGTAAATGGTGGAAAAGTTTCATTCGGAGGAAATAGCAAAGGAAGTATTGTGGGATTCGGAACTGTGAAAATTGGAAATCTCACAATAAGCAATGTCTCTCTAGTGGAAGGACTCAACTACAATCTACTCAAACATTAGCCAATTGTGCGATATCTGGTTACAAGATCTCCTTTCAAGAAGGCATATGTTTGGAATTAGCAAAGATTCGACTCAGTCTTTCATGGGTCGAAGGCATGGAAACATCTATCTCCTTGATGTAAAGCCAAATGAAGAACAATGCTTAATCTTAATTCAAGATGAAGCAGTTCTATGCCACAGAAAACTTGGCCATATCAACAAGAAGCAATTAGCCAAAATCTCTTCAAAGCAGCTTGTTCGAGGACTACCTAAATTGCCTTACCAAAAGTCGACTTATGCACTCCATGCTTTCGGGAAAGCGAGGTAAGAAATTCATTTAAGCAAATAAATCATGTATCTACTAATCATGTACTGCAGTTGCTTCATATGGATCTCTTCGGACCAACAAGAACCCAGAGCATTGGAGGTAAGAAATATTGTCTAGTAATTGTAGATGATTACTCTCGTTTTACACAGGTATATTTTCTTGCAAATAAATCAGAAACCTTTTCGTTCTTTGAAAAGTTTGCTAAAAAGATTCAAAATGAAAAAGGATGTGCTATTTCAAGTATAAGAACAGATCATGGAAGTGAATTTGAAAATCAAAATTTTACGAGATTACGTGATAAATCTGGTGTTAATCACATGTTTTCCTCTCCGTATACCCAGAGCAAAATGGAGTCGTGGAAAGAAAGAATAGATCTCTTCAAGAAATGGCTAGAACACTTTTAATTGAAAGTAAAATTTCTTCACGATTTTGGGCTGAAATTTGTTTCAACTGCTTGCTATATTATAAATAGAGTCTTTCTAAGACCTATTCTTGAGAAAACCCCTATGAATTGTTCAAAGGTAAGAAGCCTATTGTTTCATACTTTCATGTGTTCGGTTGTAAATGCTTTATTTTGAAAAATGCAAATGATCGAGTTGGTAAGTTTGAAGAAAGATCAGATGAAGGCATCTTCCTTGGATATTCTACATCAAGCAAAGCCTACAGAGTCTACAACAAGAAAAGCCGGTCGTGGAAGAATCAATGAATGTCAAATTCCAAGACTCGGTGCAAGATGAATCCAAATTGGACTCATGACGAAGAGCGAACCCGCTCTAGACCTTCAAATGTCTACATCTCAAGAAGCATCTCGTAGTCCTGGAAGTCCATCATCAAGACGCTCATGGAGAATCAAATAATGAAAGAGATCATCAACTCGGCAAATCAACTAGTAACCGGAAGCACAAATCCAGTCATCCCAAAGATCTTATTATTGGCGAACTTAATGAAGGAATCCGCACCAGATCAAAAAGGCATGAAGAATCTAGTCTTTGTGGCTCTCATCTCCGAAATTGAACCAAAAAGCATAGAAGAAGCTTTATCCGATGAAAGCTGGATCGAAGCTATGCAAGAAGAGCTCGAGCAGTTCAACATCAATGATGTCCGGGAATTGACATCTAAACCAAAAGGTAAAAGCATTATTGGAACCAAATGAGTATTCGGGAACAAGATGAACGAAAAGGAAAAGTCCTACGAAACAAAGCAAGACTCGTGGCCAAAGGCTATACGCAAGAAGAAGGAATAGACTATGACGAGACTTACGCACCAGTTGCAAGGTTAGAAGCTATTCGTCTATTACTTGCGTTTGCTTGTTACAAAAATTTCAGGTTATTCCAAATGGACGTCAAAAGTGCTTTCCTAAATGGATTTATCCATGAGGAAGTTTATGTGGAACAACCGCCTGGATTTGAAGACCCAAAGAAGCCGGACTCGGTCTTCGACCGAAAAAAAGGCTCGTATGGTCTAAAGCAAGCACCTCGAGCCGGTACGACAGACTAAGTAAGTTTTTATTACAGAATGGTTTTGTCAAAGGTAAAGTAGATACTACTTTGTTTATCAAAAAGGAAAACAAAACCTTTTTACTTGTTCAAATATATGTGGACGATATTATTTTTTGATCCTCTAATGAAAGTCTTTGCAAGAAATTTTCTAAGTCTATGCAGGATGAATTTGAAATGAGTATGATGGGAGAGTTAAAATTCTTTCTTGGACTCCAAGTGAAACAAATGAAGGAAGGAACTTTCATCCATCAAGAAAAATATGCGAATGATCTTGTCAAAAGGTTTGGATTGGAAAAGTGCAAAAGACCGACATACCAATGTCATGTTCTCGAAGATAGACAAGGATGAAGAAGGGAAGAAAGTAGATCAAAAGCTGTACAGGAGCATGATCGATTCACTTCTTTATCTTACTGCTTCTAGACCTGATATTTTGTTTAGTGTTTGTATCTGTGCTAGGTTTCAATCAGATCCTAGAGAATCACATCTCATTGCCGTGAAACGTATTATCAAATACGTTGCTTCATCTTCAAGCATCGGTCTTTGGTATCCAAAGAGGGGAGACTTTAATCTTCTAGGATACTCGAGATGCGAGATCTGGCCGGTTGTAGAGTCGATAGAAAGAGCACTTACCGGAACTTGTCAACTACTTGGAAACGGGGACAAGTGTCTTGGTTTTCAAGGAAGCAAAGCACGTAGCTCTCTCAACGCGAAGCAGTATGTAGCTCTTGGAAGCTGTTGTTCGCAAATTCTATGGATAAAACAATAGCTACAAGACTTTGGCATTGAAGACTCATGCACGAAATCAGATGTGACAACACCAGCGCGATCAATCTCACCAAAAATCCAATCCTTCATTCAAGAGCAAAGCATATTGAGATACGTCATCACTTTATTAGAGTCATATTCAAAATGGAGAAATCTCGATTCAATTTGTTGAATCAAAAAGTCAACTAGCGGACATATTCACAAAGCCTTTGGAGAAGAATCAATTCGACTTCATCCGCTCGAGACTCAACATTTTGAAGCTTGAAGAAGTTAAAGTCTAGAGACTCACCAACTCTAAGACTCGATCTCTTAGACTTTAAATCCCGAGACTCAATCATTCATCGCTACGCTGCATCGTAAGTTGCTAAAAGGTACGAATTCTCGTTTATCTTATCTCGAAAAAGGTATGTTCTTTTATTCAGATATAATTCGTGTGAAATTTGAAAACTTGTCTTTTTAAAGGAAGTTATTTTTGGCGATTCTCGATTTTGAAAAGAAGTGTTCGTACACTTTCCTTGTACCGTTTAAACTTCTCTTTTCAAATCCGAGGCATATATAAATACACAGTCATTCTACCCTCAATTTTCAAAACCCTAAAAAGCACTCTCCTCCCGAGCATCTTGTTTCTACTCTTTGTTCATCGTCAAGAAAGTGGTCATTTTTCTTGGGAAAAGCAAGTGAAGGAATCCTCCAATAGACAAAGAAAGATGTCGACTTCGAGGAAATCATCAAGAATCGCAAGCGAGAGGACCACAAAGAATGGAGAAGGGACCGACTCACTTCGATCTTATCGAGGAAGAAGACTTTCCAAGTCAGCGACAAAGTCCGATTCGCTCTCCTCCACGTCATTCAGCATCTCCGACCCACAAGGTGCAAGTCAAAATTTAGAAGAAGACATAATCGAGGATGCCGACCCGGTAAGAGTCCAAAACCCTCTGTTATCTATAAGCTTTATTGTGCGTTGAAAAGCACCGGTTCTTCATTAAAGTATATAGATGACTTTCTTAAGGACAAAAATTATGGAAATGAGTATCTTTTTTTGCGGAAAATGGAAGAGTTGGGAATTGCTCCAAAAGGAAGAGTAGAGGAGGCTCTTGCGAACATTCCAAGTGATCCTCATATGCCAGGACGAGAATCGATTGACGGGAACGATGATGACAAAATGTTCCTTGAATTTAAACCTAGAATGGGTGTGGCAGCAAAGGTGAAAGGAAATCGGATGGATTTGTTTAAATCCAAGGATCAAGAAAAAGTATATTTCAGGCTGTTGAAAAGAGGGTAATCAACCCTAGAAGTGTCGACTTTGACTTCTGGATTCCATCAACTTGAACTTAAGAGAAAAGTTGAATTTGCTTCAACTTGAGACTTTTTGCTCGACTCTGAGACGGGTATGATCAACCGACCGCTTATTTCTATTCAAATCTTAGCTTTTGGATGCGAATAGAATTTCATTCAGTGTTCGAGACCAAGTCTTTGTGGTAGATGTGAATATGTTGGCGGACATAATTGGAGTTGAACGGGGACGCTATCTCCCAATCAAAGTCTCACCTGCTCGTACTACTCTGGATCTTGTCAAAGATAGGGATGTAGATAAGAAAATTATCTATTCAGGATGAATGCCATCAACATTGTGCTTCATAAGATTGTGATCAAGCTGTCTAAGACCGAAGTCTACGTCAAAGACTTCGTGTCTCTTTCGAAGCAAAGTTGATGTATGCGATCAACTCGGGACGGAAGTTTTCTCTCCCGCACACTACTCTTTTCCATATGTACAGAGCGGTGTCAAAAGACAAAGGACAATTGCCTTATCCTCGGGTGCAGTGACCAAGATCTTCAGACATCTGAATATTGAACTGCCGCATACTTTTTGTGTTCAACCGTGTGATAAGATGGTGGTAGGGTTGAAAATGTTAATGAAGATGCGTCTGCAAGAACTCTCCAAGGTAATGGAGAAATTCAAAGTGAAATCTCCAGTCCGATCTGCTTCAAAAAGGAAAGGAAAGGAGGCTATTGGTGCCTCATCGAAAAGAGGAAAAGAACTCTTATCCTGGAGGATGATGATGAAGATGAAGATGATGAAGATCCCACTATCCCAGCACCGACAAGAACAAGACGTTCGTGTCTTATCCGACGTAACTTCAGCAGAGCGAGAGAAGAAGAAGAACAGAGAGAGAAGGAAAAAGAAGTTGAGGAAGAAGGAAAAGAAGAAAAAGAACGGTCCGCTGATAAAACGGAGAGAAGGGAAATCAAGAGCATGATCATCACTCTTCCCCTCTCGATGTCCTAGAGACAGGGGAGTTAGTGTGCAAGAGAGGTCTACACCTCATGTTGCTGAAGATCTAAGACAATCTCCGAAGACCGGAAGAAGTTCGGGTCTCTCAATTGCCGAAGAAGGTGATACGTCGATTCCAAATCTGTCGAGACCGTACAAAAGCGCCATCGTCTGCATACACACCATCCGAGAAAGCCAATGCCGGTACACGGACAGATGATTCTGCAGATCTTCGTAGTATCATGAATATTCTTCGGAAATGCGTAATCGATATATGTTCGGACTGTGAAATCCAAGCTTTGAAGCATGCTGGACAGGGAATCTTCGGTCTCTCGGGAGGATAAATTCAAAGACCTCGCTCCGCAACTTCAAGCCAATGCCAAGGGAGAAGAGGTAGCTCGTCCGCGAGAAGACCTGAAAAAGCTTGAAGGAGTAGTCCGGTCCATTGGGGATTTCCGGATCGTGCGCATTCCCAAGCGAGACATGACTCCTTTCTCACCCTTTTCAATGCTGACAAAAAGGGGGAGAACCAATTTGAACTTTCATTTATTTTAAACTTTGACCTTTGTGGTTATGTTTATTTATTTTTGAGTATGACTTGAGAACTTGAACTTGGGTGTGAAGTTGACTGTGAACTGTGGATTATGAACTTGACTGGTTGCATTTATTCAAGTGTTGTTATATGGTGTTTCTCATGAAAGACTAATCAATTTTCTGTGGATGCAGAGTCTGGTAGTTTCATTAATCTTTATGAGTTAGCCATATTGCTTGAGAAATGTTTTGCGGGTAAAAGTTGTTCAAATCTTCAAGAAAGTTTTGTCACCATCAAAAAGGGGGAGATTGTTGGAGAAATCTTTCCGAATATTTTGAAGCCGACAAAACATTTCTTTCGATCTAAAGTCCGGATGTTCGGAGACCATCGGTTTAAAGTCCGAAGACTTTGTTCTCCCAAGACTCAAGACCCAAGACTCAAGACTCAAGACTCAAGACCCAAGACTTAAGACTCGGGACTCAAGACTTAAGTCTATTCTCACCGACAGTCTTTCTAATCCGTGTGACGAAGGAAATCCAAAGCCGAGGTTTATGGTTGAGGATTCGATCCTATCCTCCGGAATAGATTCTTTGGTTGGATAATCGTTTCGGATTCTTTAATTCTTATCTAAGATCGATTGAAGATCCGATGGTCGACGAAATAATCTTGGAATATTCTATTCTTGGAAACCGAGATCCCGATTGTATGGGCGAACAGATTGATGGGCTATCATCGATTCCTTAAATAGCTCGGATGATCTTCTTGATTGATTCCATCCAACGGGTAGATTGGAGGAATTCCTTTGGTAAGTGCCAACGGCTATGATGGCATGAAGGAGTATAAAAGGAAGACGTCTAGTTATTTTAAGGGTGTGATCGATAGAAAAATTCCGAGTCTCGAAGATCCTTGATTGTTAGTTGAGACGAGCGAAATTGTACACAAAGAGTGTTTATACTTGGTGACGCCTTGCGTGAGTGTGGTAGATCATCTACACCTAGAAATCAAGGAAGATCAACACTGTAACATCTCTTTGATCATAGTAGAATCCAGCCAATCGGCTGTCAGTGCAGAAGAGTGGACGTAGGCTTGAATCAAGCCGAACCACTATAAACCGAGCGTTCAATTCTCTCTTTCCCTTACTAAGTCTTGCGATTGAATTTTTAACTGTTGCAAATTCTCTAATTGTTTAAATATCGTGCAAGCTTCGAGAAATTTTTTTTATATACCTATTCACCCCCCCTCTAGGTACTCGTACTAGCTATCTCAGGTTTAAATTCAAGGAACATTTTGTCATCATCGTTCCCGTCAATCGATTTTGTCCTGGCATACGAGGATCACTTGGAATGTTCGCAAGAGCCTCCCTCTCGCCCTTGCTTTCGGAGCAATTCCCAACTCTTCCATTTTCCGCAGAAAAAAGATACTCATTTCCATAATTTTTGTCCTTAAGGAATTCATCTATATATTTTAATGAAGTACCGAGAGGTTTTCAGCGCACGATAAAGCTTATAGATAAAGGAGGGTCTTTGGACTCTTCTGGGTCGGCATCCTCGATTATCTCTTCTTCCAGATTTTGACTTGCACCTTGTGGGGCAGGAGATGCTGAATGACGTGGAGGAGAGCGAATCGGACTTTGTCGCTGACTTGATAAGTCTTCTTCCTCAGTAAGATCGAAGTGAGTCGGTCCCTTCTCCATTCTCTGTGGTCCCCTGTTTGCGATTCTTGATGATTTCCTCGAAGACGACATCTTTCTTTGTCTATTGGAGGATTCCTTCACTTGCTTTTCCCAAGAAAAATGACCACTTTCTCGACGACGAACAAGAAGTAGAAACAAAGATCGGGAGGAGAGTGCCTTTTAGGGTTTTGAAAATTGGGCGTAGAATAAGCGTATATATATATATATATATATATATATACCTCGGATTTGAAAAGAGAAGTTTAATCGGTACAAGGAAAGTGTACGAACACTTCTTTTCAAAATCAATAACTGCCAAAATTAATTCCTTAAAAAGACAAGTTTTCAAATTTCACACGAATTATATCTCGAATGAAAGAACGTACCTTTTCGAGATAAGATAAACGAGAATTCGTACCTTTTAGTTAAAACAACAACTTACGTCTTTAGCCATGAATGATTGAGTCTCGGGATTTAAAGTCTAAGAGGTCGAGTCTTAGAGTCGGTGAGTCTCTAGACTTTAACTTCTTCAAGCTTCAAAATGTTGAGTCTTGAGCGGATGAAGTCGAATTGATTTTTCTCCAAAGGCTTTGTAAATATATCCGCTAGTTGACTCTTTGAATCAACAAATTGAATCGAGATTTCTCCATTTTGAATATGATCTCTAATGAAGTGATGACGAATCTCAATATGCTTTGCTCTTGAATGAAGGATTGGATTTTGGTGAGATTAATCGCGCTGGTGTTGTCACATCGATTTCGTGCATGAGTCTTCAATGCCAAAGTCTTGTAGCTGTTGTTTTATCCATAGAATTTGCGAACAGCAGCTTCCAAGAGCTACATACTCGCTTACGTCGTTGAAAGAGCTACGGTGCTTTGCTTCCTTGAGAACCAAGACACGTTCGTTTCCAAGCGGTTGACAAGTTCGAAGTGCTCTTTCTATCGACTCGCAGCCGGCCAGATTTGCATCCGAGTATCCTAGAAGATTAAAGTCTCCCCTCTTTGGATACCAAAGACCGATGCTTGAAGATGAAACAACGTATTTGATAATACGTTTCACAGCAATGAGATGTGATTCTCTAGGATCCGATTAAAACCTAGCACGAGATACAAACACTAAACAAAATATCAGTTCTAGAAAGAAAGTAAGATAAAGAAGTGAACCGATCATGCTCCGTACAGACTTTTGATCTACTTTCTTCCCTTCTTCATCCTTGTCTATCTTCGAGAACATGACATTGGTATGTCGGTCTTTTGCACTTTTCCAATCCAAACCTTTTGACAAGATCATTCGCATATTTTTCTTGATGGATGAAAGTTCCTTCCTTCATTTGATTTACTTGGAGTCCAAGAAAGAATGTTAACTCTCCCATCATACTCATTTCAAACTCATCCCGCATAGACTTAGAAAATTTCTTGCAAAGACTTTCATTAGAGGATCCAAAAATAATGTCATCAACATATATTTGAACGAGTAAGAAACTTTTGTTTTCCTTTTTTATGAACAGAGTAGTATCTACTTTACCTTTGACAAATCCGTTCGTAATAAAAACTTACTTAGTCTGTCGTACCAAGCTCGAGGTGCTTGCTTTAGACCATACAAAGCCTTTTCGGTCGAAGGCGAGTCCGGCTTCTTTGGGTCTTCAAATCCAGCGGTTGTTCCACATAAACTTCCTCTTGGATAAATCCATTTAGGAAAGCACTTTTGACGTCCATTTGGAATAACTTGAAATTTTTGTAACAAGCAAACGCAAGTAATAGACGAATAGCTTCTAACCTTGCTACAGGAGCGTAAGTCTCATCATAGTCCATTCCTTCTTCTTGCGTGTATCCCTTGGCCACGAGTCTTGCTTTATTTCGTACGACTTTTCCTTTTTCGTTCATCTTGTTTCGAACACCCACTTGGCTCCAATAACGGTTTACCTTTTGGTTTAGATGTCAATTCCCGGACATCATTAATGTTGAACTGTCGAGCTCTTCTTGCATAGCTTCGATCCAGCTTTCATCGATAAAGCTTCTTCTATGCTTTTTGGTTCAATTTCAGAGATGAGAGCAACAACACTAGATTCTTCACGCCATTTTTGATCGGGTGCGGATTCCTTCATTGATTTTGCCAATAATGAGATATTTAGGATGACCTGGATTTGTGTTTCCGATTCTTGGTTGATTTGCTTGGTTGATGATCTCTTTCTTTATTTGAATCTTCATGAGCATCTTGATGTTGGACTTCCCGAGTCCGAGATGCTTCTTGAGTTGAAGACTTTGGAAGGTCTAGAGCGTGTTCGGACTCTTCATCGAACTGGCTGGATTCATCTTGTGTGGAGTCTTGGAATTTGACATTCATTGATTCCTCCACTGACCGGCTTTTCTTGTTATAGACTCGTAGGCTTTGCTTGATGTAGAATATCCAAGGAAGATGCCTTCATCGATCTTTCTTCAAACTTACCAACTCGATCATTTGCATTTTTCAAAATAAAGCATTTGCAACCAAATACATGAAAGTATGAAACAATAGGCTTCTTACCTTTGAACAATTCATAGGGGTTTTTTTTCAAGAATAGGTCTTAGGAAGACTCTATTTATAATATAGCATGCGGTTGAAACGGCTTCAGCCCAAAATCGTGAAGAAATTTTACTTTCAATTAAAAGTGTTCTAGCCATTTCTTGAACAGATCTATTCTTTCTTTCCACAACTCCATTTTGCTCTGGAGTATACGGAGAGGAAAACATGTGATTAAAACCAGATTTATCACGAAATTTCGTAAAATCTTGATTTTCAAATTCACTTCCATGATCTGTTCTTATACTTGAAATAGCACATCCTTTTTCATTTTGAACCTTTTAGCAAATTTCTCAAAGTACGAAAAGGTTTCGACTTACTTGCAAGAAAATATACCCAGTAAAGCGAGAGAAATCGTCTACAATTACTAGACAATATTTCTTACCTCCAATGCTCGGGTTCTTGTTGGTCCGAAGAGATCCATATGAAGCAAGCGTAGTACATGATTAGTAGATACATGATTTATTTGCTTAAATGAATTTCTTACCTACTTTCCCAGAATGCACGGAGTGCATAAGTTAGACTTTTGGTATGGCAATTTAGGTAGACCTCGAATAAGCTGCTTTGAAGAGATTTTGGTTAATTGCTTCTTGTTGATATGGCCAAGTTTTCTGTGCCATAGAACTGCTTCATCTTGAATTGAAATTAAACATTGGTCTTCATTTGGCTTTACATCAAGGAGATAGATATTTCCATGCCTTCGACCCATGAAAGACTGAGTTGAGTCTTTGCTAATTCCGGAACATATGCCTTCTTGAAAGGAGATCTTGAAACCGGTATCACGCAATTGGCTAATGCTGAGAAGATTGTAATTGAGTCCTTCCACTAGAGAGACATTGCTTATTGTGAGATTTCCAATTTTCACAGTTCGAATCCCACAATACTTCCTTTACTATTTCCTTCAAATGAAACTTTTCCACCATTTACTTGAATAAGCTTTATGAAACAATTTGAGTCTCTGTCATGTGTCTTGAGCATCCGCTGTCAAGATACCACTTTACCTTCTTTTTGACAGAGACCCGCATTCAAAAGAGAGTCTCAAGCTTTCTTTGGTACCCAAATTTTCTTGGGTCCTTTGGTGTTAGTAGGATGAGCATTATTAGGCCATACTCTCTTAATGAGCTTCCAAACCATAGGACACTCTTTTTCAAAATGATCGATTGTTACACTTTGAACACCTTAAAGCATTTCGACCTACGTAGACTTTACAAAAACTTTCTTGAAATGATTTTTGTAAGCCTCTCTCGACGGTCTTTTCTTAATTCTTTCTTTTACTTTCGGAAAATCAATCAAAGGGATTGTTTCAGCTGTCATACCTAGACCCGACTTATTGAAGTAAGGTCTTTGGACCGAAAGAACTTTTTCAAGTTTTTCGACCCTATTGAAAATTTCTTTGAAATATTTGATAAATCAGTTTTTAAGAACGCATTTTCTTTTGAAAGTTTTTCTTCATTCTCTTTAAGAGTAGAAACATTCAAGTTTAAACTTTTCACTTTTTCTTCCAAGATGTTTTCCTTTTGTTTTAAAACTGAGTTTTCCTTTTTAAGTTCGGAAATCTTTTTGAGAGAAGTCTTAAGACTAAAGCATAATTCATCAATGTATTTAGAGACTTTGACAGGGATTTTATAATCACTTACCTCAAATTCACTGTCTGAGTCTCGATCAGTCCGAGTCCGATTGCACCATCGACACGGGTTGGCATATTCCTCATCACTCTCTTCACACTCGATCGCTCCAGTTTCGGCTTTAAGAGCTTTTCGAGACTTCTCGGCTTTTCCTCTTTTCTTTCCGAAGAGGACAATTGGGTCCGATGTGTCCCTTCTTTTTACATTCGAAGCAAACTACATCTTTGTTTGGTTCCTCATCATCAACAGACTTGGTCGCTATCTCTGAAAACTTTGTTTCTTTGGGATGAACCTTCGCCTTTTCGTTCAGTTTTCGAATCTTCTTATCATGAGTGCAAGCTCCTCATCATCCATATCATCTTGAGAATCTGCATCATCGAATCATCATTTGATTTTAGTGCAATAGATTTCTTACCTCTTGGATCTTCGTCTTCATTAATTCGTTCCACTTCGTAAGATCGAAGAGTTCCAATCAGCTCGTCTACGAGATAATGGCATGATTCTTTGCGTCTCTCTTATTGAAGTCTTTATATGATTCCAATCCTTGGAGAGTCCACGCGAAGCTTGTTCACCTTCATGGGATCAGAAATTTTTGTCCTTGGTTCTCAAGACCATTGACAATATCGTAAAACGACTAAACATGTCGGTTATAGATTCTCCTAGTTTCATTTTGAAGGCCTCATATTGACCGAGGAGAATGTTAATTGGTCTCCTTCACTGACCTGTCCCTTCATAGGTGATGTGTAATCTATCCCATACTTCTTTGCTGTAACACAAGAAGATATTCTGTTATATTCGGTTGGAGATAAAGCACGGTATAAAGAGTAAATTGCTTTTGCATCGAGTGTTTGTCTCTTGTTTATCTCTTCCCGAGCCATTCCGCCTGGTTTCAATAGTGTCTTTCCCTCTTTCGAGAGATTGATGTAGCAGCAGGAGTGATTCCTCTTTCCACAACGTCCCATTCCGTAGGATCCTTTGATCGTAGGAAAGCTTTCATCTTGTTCTTCCAGATGTTGTAATCCTTTCCATCGAAGTAGGGAGGTGCGGTATTGCTTTGCCCTTCCATCAACCCCGGTGCTAGCATACTAGCCATGGATCTTTTACTCGAAGTAAAACACTTCAAACAAAGTAAGAACACGAGCTCGATACCAATTGATATTGCTAGTATGAGTACCTAGAGGGGGTGAATAGGTATACAAAGATTTTTCTTGATGATCGCACAATACTTTAGACAGTTGAAGAATTTGCAATAATTAAAAACCAATCGTGAGACCGAGTAAGGGAAAGAGAGAATTGAGCACTCGGTTTATAGTGGTTCGGCTTGATTCAAGCCTACGTCCACTCTTCTGCACTAACAGCCAATTGGCTGGATTCCACTATGAACAAAGAGATGTTACAGTGTTGATCTTCCTTGATTTCTCGGTGTAGATGTTCTACCACACTCACTCAAGGTATCACCAAGTACAAACACTCTCTTGTGTATACAATTTCGCTCGAACTGTCTCGACTAACAATCAAGGTTCTTCAGACTCTGGAATTTCTCTATCGATCACTCCCTTGAAAACAACTAGAACGACTTCCTTTTATACTCCTTTATGCCATCATAGCCGTTGGCATTTACCAAAGGAATTCCTCTAATCTACCCGTTGGACGGAATCAATCAAGAAGATCATCCGAGCTATTTAAGGAATCGATGATAGCCCATCAATCTGTTCGCCCATACAATCGGGATCTCGGTTTCCAAGAATAGAATATTCCAAGATTATTTCGTCAACCATCGGATCTTCAATCGATCTTAGATAAGAATTAAAGAATCCGAAATGATTATCCAACCAAAGAATCTATTCCGAGAGGATTGGATCGAATCCTCAACCATATACCTCGGCTTTGGATTTCCTCCGTCACTGGATTAGAAAGACTGTCAGTGAGAATAGACTTAAGTCTTGAGTCTTGAGTCTTAAGTCTTGGGTCTTGAGTCTTGGGTCTTGAGTCTCGAGAGTACAAAGTCTTCGAGACTTTAAACCGACGGTCTCCGAACATCCAGACTTAGACTGAAAGAAACGTTTTGTCGCTTCAAAATATTCTGGAAAGATTTCTCCAACACTAAGGAGCATGAATCTGATGAGGAGATCCCTGTTGAGAACCTGAAGAGGAGTACGTGGAGGAGGACCCCAAGTACGACTCGGATGAAGACTGAGATCCCGTCCTGTCTTGTCAGACCTTGTTTGCATGTGAATAGACATTAGGCCATAGTTGCATATATATAGTATTGTAGAATACTATGAGATGCATGTAAAAAGATGTAGTTGTGAATTTTTCAATAAGAAAAATATATGGCATGCTTTTTTATCCCATTGCTTTATTGTCTGGGGAATTATAATTGCTTACGCATGTGCTATTAAAAATGAAAGGGTCGGCGATACATAGTCCTGGGATATCGCATTTTAAAATCGACCAAAAGTAAGGGATGTGTGCGTGCCTAAGGGTCAGGGCGTGACATCCCCTTTTTGTGGTATCAGAGCAATGGTTAGGTATTGGAGTGATAAGGTGCGAAGACCTATGGGATAGTAGTAGGAAAGACCTTTAAATTCATGACTAGTGCATGTCTTTGATAGCTGATTAGTAGAGTTGTTTGTTGTGTGTGAATCGCTTGCTTCTAATTGTTGTGGATTCAGAAGGCAAAGTGTTGACTCTGGCCAGCTTGAGCGTAAGAGTGCCACCGCGGGTTGGTACTAGTGTAGCAACATTGATTGATCCTAAGCCCGCTAAGATTGATTTGATGCAAGTGTTTCTTGGGATCTGGATGAGCCAGTAAGATCAGGATCAAGTTGTTGTTGTTGTTGCTACCTTTGCTAAGGTCCAACCTGAAAGGATGGTTAGGGAACATATTTCGATATTTGAGTCAAGATTCAGCGTACGCAAACTTGGAATTCGATCGGGGTAAAGACTGTTGTTGAGGGAAGGGTATTATATTCTATCCAATAGGAAGGGCGGAATAGTCGGGTCAGCATTCAAACAATTGGAATATGTTGTTCCATAGAAGATGGTATGGATCAGTCTCGAGTATGTTGAGGATAGGAATTTGTGGTATGTGTCGCTAGCACGGATAGTGATTTATGGGGTATCTGCATAAGTGGATGGAATCTCGACAACGATTATTGCTGTCACCGTCGATAAGACAGGTCAGAAGAAGTGCGCCATAGAATGCACTGTGGAATTTTTGAGATGGGTCTCCGATACAAGAAATAGTGCATGCTAGCACTTGACAAGAAGTAGAAGACTTACCAGATAAATGTCAAAAGAATGGAAGGAATGCATGGATTAGTCCTGTGTCTAAGAATGGCTAAAACGTGCTATGATGGTAGTCAGCACGGCTGTCAGATGAAAAACTATCAATGTGAATCCAAGAGAGCATTGATACCGATATCACAAATAAGACGTCATTAGGATGGCAAAATGATCAGGAATGGAATTGACTATGCCTTATTCAATGGAAGAATATTTTGAGGTGATTTCCTCAGAATGGTGCCAGAGAGTGTTGGGAATACAAGTGTGAAATTTTAGTTGTTTGTTAAGGCCGTAGGAAAAGAACCATTGACTAGAGCTGTACTCGATTGGTTATTGGTGTAAAACTTATTCGTCAAGTGTGGAAAGAATTGGTTCTGGAGCATTTTGTGGTGATGGATTGTTATAGTGGAGTAATCCAGTTTATTTCAGGAGTAGGTAGAAGTGCCAAGTTTTATTGAGAATCGAGAAGGGTCATTGACCTCTGTAATCTCATCACTTGAGGCAATCCATTTGTTAGGCAGAGGTTGCCTAGGTTACTTTGCGATTTTCAAAAATAAGATAGATTGAAGAATTGAAAATTGAGGACTCCTCAGTAGTCCAAGAAATCTTGGAAGTATTGCCAGAAAAGTGGTCAAACCGTTGCCAAAGAAAGAGATAGAATTACATACAAGCTAGCATTTGAAACAGAACCGTTCTCTAAAGTTTCTTACCAGTTGTTGTTGCCTGAATTGATAGAACCAATGGTGCAGATGTGAGGATTGATGAATGAGGAATTCATGCATATCGATGCATTACCTAGGGGAAACATCAGCCTCATAGTGAGAATGAAAGAAAGATGGTTCGTTGCAATTATGCATCAACTATAGTCGACTCAATCAAGTGACAATCAAGGATAAGCATTCATTGTCAAAGATCGACAAATTGGGTGACTTGTTATAAAGAGTGTTGATGTCTTCAAGGATCGACTTGAGGATAGGTTATTGTCAGTTAAGAACCAGGAATGAGGTTATATTGAAGACAGCATTTCGCACTTGATTTAACCCTTGTGAGAATAATGTAAAGCCATTTGATATAACGAACGCTCCAGCCATTGTCATAAATTTGACAAACCGAGTGTTCAAAGAATATCTCAATCAATGGTGATCGTGTGGTGTAGCGACATTCTAGGGTGTTCATTAAGTGATGAGGATCACGAGAGCCCCTAAGAAATGGTCGTGTGGTTACAGGTAAAGGAATCTTCATGGACCCAACCAAGATCGAATCAATTGTTAATGGACCGGGACCGACATCAATTTCAAAGATCAGAAGCTGTGGGGATTGGACAGATTACTACAAAAGGCTTATGAAAGAATTTTCAGCATCAGTACCATTGTGGGCTTGTCCTCTTGAGAAAGAAGAGAAATTCATCGGCATAAAAAAGTGTAAAGATAATTGCTAGAGCTTAAGTAAGAACTGGCTACCGCACTTGTGCTAAACGTTTCATATGGCTCTGGAAAGCATGAAATCTTTAGTCGTGCATCTTGTAAAGGATTGGGTATGTATTGGTACAACATGAGAAGATGGTTGCATAACCGTCCCACTAGTTGGGACCAAATAAGTGGAATACTAAGCGATGTCGTGAACCAGAATTGTGACAAAACTATAATAGTGATATCGGGTATCACTTTGGAGGATCGAGATGATTCATTAATGTGTTGAGCCAAGAGTCTTCAATTGTGCATAGACTGGCTAAAGTATAGACTTTACTTGAAAATGGTTTGAAATTTGGTTTGCAAATTTGAGGCAGGCTACCTTTTGAATTTTATAGCCACCCTCAAAATTGAACCAAATGTTCAAGCTAGAATCGGCGCCTAGTTGACAGACGAGAGATGTTCAGAAGATCTTATAAGAGGATGCGGCAAGAAAGAATCGACTTTAAGACTTCGAGGATGGAACGTTCGGGTTCCATGGGGAATTGAGTGCACTTGACGGTGCAGCACTTAGGGAAAAGATCTTGTCGGAAGTTCATTATAGTATTGTAGTTTTGACCAGATGGTGCAAGTAAGTCGAATCGATGTCGGCTAGATTGGTAGGCCGATATGAAGATAGATATCGCCAAGCAGGTTGCAAGTGTCAGGGGTGTCAGTAAGTGGAAGCTCGGTAATGCGAACCATGAGAATTTTTACCATCACTTGAGAGTCCCAAGTGGAAATGGAAAAATATCACAATAAAACATTGTGATAGGCTTACTAAGGATTCAGGGGATTACTGATACCATTTGAGGATAATAGTCAATCGATAAATGGAGTTGGTCCACTTTGGTACAGTACAAATAGATCTTGTTTTGAGTGTGTGACATCCAAATTTCGGATTTTGATTTCGATTAGATAAATTGGGCATTTCATCGACGCGATTACAATGTTTTTCTCTGAGTTGGCCACTCATGAGATAACTAGACTAGGCGGGTAGGCTATTAAGGACTTGAAGACAGATGGATTGAGAATTCGACCATGAATCGACTTCTCGACCGTGCTCATCTTTAGAAATCATTACGGCACAGTTAAAAATCGAATTAAGATCAAAGATAGATCAGCTCGACTGATATGAATGACCGATCGTGGGTGACTCCACTAAATTGGAAAACTCTCGTCGATTGGCACTAATCGACTTTTCGTCGTTTTGGTACCATGTGTCCGTATTTGAATTCTCAAGATTTTCATGAAAATCGAGAGTCGCCAATGTGTCGAGTGGGTTCATTGTGGCTCGAAGAAAATCGACCACGGGTCATTTGTCCTAAAAAGCTCTGAACACTACCCAGTAGCCTAGGTCACACTAAAAGTATGTCGGAGTGAAATTAACCGCAAATCTAAGTTCAATTTCAGAAATTGAAGATTCTGTTTTGTCACAGAGTGGGTATACCGAAGTGTGTGTGCATCAGATAACTCGCCGACATGGAGTGCCGGGGATGAATTATATTTCAAATCTAGATAAGAGATTATAAGTTTGGCAGAGTTTTCAGAGGGTTCTTTCTTAAGTAGTGCATAACAGAGGGTACAGAATTTCGGTGGTGAAAGAAAGTGAAGAAGATTTCAGACCAAAGTCGATACGGTAGTCAGTGATTGCAGTTTCCAAGATCAATGCCAGAGTTATATCAAATCTTGACCAGAGGTTCCCGGTTTTAGCGGATCGGTCAGATAATTTCTTTTTAATTAGTGCAGAGTAGAGTGTACAGGATTTCAATCGGTTGAGATGAGATCAGAAATCAGAAAATCGCAAGTCCAGAGTCAGCTCAGAAATCAGTGTTTGCAGTTGTCAAATCAATGTCAGAGTAAAGACTGCTCAGAACTGTTAGAAATTTTGAATCGTTGAGGTTCAAAAGTTTATTAGGGAGTCGAGAAAAAGAGATCAGATGTGGATGACAAAGTGTCTTATGTGAGAAGTGCAGTTCAGTTGTTGGTTCAGAAAGAGCAGATTTTGTATACCAAGATGGTCTCCTTGGTCAAAATGGTCGGACAACACCATGAGACCGAAGGATTAGCATGGAATAGTGAGACTCAATGAAACAACAATACCCTCACCTTTTGTATAAGGATTGGTAAAAGTTTAAATTTCGAGGACGAAATTTTCATAAGAGGGGAAGAGTTGTGACATCCAGATTTTCGGGTTCTAATTTAAACTGGATAAATAGGGTTGTTTTCGTTTAGTTGAAGCCGAGGATTATGAAATTGAGATGCATGATGGGTGCATGAGTGAGGAAAAATGTCAATTGAAGTACAGAGGTGTCAATTTAAATTATGGAGATTAAATGAGGATAAACGGAGTAAGATTGAGTAACCAATTGGTGCCTTATACTTGCAATTTCGTGTGTCCCTCCCCTCCCTAGCCAAATGGGCCAAAAAGAGAAGTCATGGGATGTGTTTTGGTGGACCATTGGTAGCCAAGGGATTATACATGACCAAGACTAAGTCTTGGAGATATTTTGTGAAGAAAATATCAAGCCAAGAGGCCCCCACCTCTTCCTCATCTCTATCTCTTCTCTTCCTCACCCTCACACCACCGTCCATCTCCCTCCTCCCTCTCACGACTTCCTCTCTCTTCTGGCCTCATTTTCATTTTTCATGGAAAACCGACAGCTCCTTCCTTTGAAAGCTGAAGCCCCTTGCAGCACCACACGTCCACGCCTCCACTTGTGTCGGTCAATGAAAGGAGCTGTCTTCACCAATTGTTGACCAGGAACCCATGCGGCTTTAATCCACCGAAACTCTGCCAACAGCTGGTTCTCCACGTTCGTGCTTCCTCAGTCAACTTACAATTTCCTCTGCCAATTGTTGACTCCGTGCTGCGCGTTCTTCATTGCCAGCGAAGCCCCACGCGTCCGAGCTGCCCCCATTCGGTCAAGTATCCAACAGCTTCATCAACCCCAGCAGCACGCGTCCACTGCAACACCCCTCACCCAATAGCGACACCTGCTACTTTCCACCGGAGTCCCAGTCCACGCTGCAGTTCTCAATTGGATTGTTGACAGAGATTTTCTCGTCAGTTGTCCACAACGTCACTTGGCCCAACATCTACGAGAAGCTCCATCTTCGCTGCTTCGCGTGCCTCCAGTCCACATGCCGATCTCCACTTAACCATCTTCGGCCAGCAAACCCACTTCTTCGGTCAACTGCTACTCTCACGGAACCTTTTGTTGACTAAAGAAACCCTAGAATTCCACTGAAGCTACTGTCGTGCTCCTTTAGCCTTGCATCCCATGAATTCCAGCATTGAAGCCAACCCCGAAGTCCAGCGTCTTCCACCCGTGACTTCAGCTACAACAATCCAGCGAATCTTCATCCTACAGCCCACATGGATTTTGGCCCGGCGGTTGGGCTGTCCTCACCCATCTTCGCTCGACCCGGCTTGTTAGTGGATCACCTTAGCAGCAGCCCGCATGAATTCCATCTCGGCCAATTAGTTGGGTTTAGTTCAGCCCATCGCCTCTTCAGCAATTTGAAGCCCAGCAATGAATTTAATTGAGCCCATCTCAGCCCATTCGAATTTTGGTCTAGCTCTTTGAAGCCCAAGCCTAGTTGAGTTCAACAAAGCCCAGCGAAATTCTTGAAGCCCAGATCAAGCTCAGCCCAAGAATTTCAATAGGCCCGAGCCTAGAATTTCTACGGACTTGCAAAGTTTCTTGGCCTGGCCCGAGGGTGCATCGACGTCGCCGAAATTTTGGAATTCGGCCGCTGTCACGTCACCGTGTGGTGATCCGGTCTTCGCGTTTATCAAGTGAGTTTTACTCACTAATACCTTCTTAGTGTGCTAATTATACTTAAAGGTTGATTAGTGCTAATTAAGTGTAATTAGGTGGTTAGATTAGAATTGATTAGTGATTATTAGTTAATTGCTTTGCATATTAGTTGTGTGATTAGTGTAATTAGATAGAGAATTGCCTATAGTATTTATTGGATGCTTCTTGGGATTTTTCCTGTCCCTTATCGGGTGTTAATTAAGCAAATCGGGCCTAGGTGGAATTTTTAGAAATTAAATATTAATTTTCAAAATTAATTATTTAATTATTTATTTCCTGGAAATTCAACCAGGATGGCCAAGTGACCGTGATTTTATGCTGATAATCATGGCACAATCCGTTTATTTAATTGAGCTTTATATTGTGCTAAATTGAATTTATTGTATTTATTTATTTAATTTTCGAAATTAATTATTTAATTATTTATTTTCCGGAAATTCAACCGAGATGGCTGGTGACCAGAATTTCGTGCTGATTGTCGTGGTGTAGTCCGTTTATTTATTTGAGCTCTACATTGCGTGGAATTGATTTGATTGTGCAATTTCAGTGATTTATCCCAAATTGAATGAAATTGAATGATTGATTGGTTAATGGCCGAGTGTCATTATTTAGCATCGATAATGCTGTAATGAACTGTAAAGCAAAGGGAATTGTGAAAGTGAATTGGGGAAATTCTCGGCTGAAACCAATCAGGAACGATGTAATGAGACATACGTGGTTCGGTGATTAAAGGATATCACCGGTGAAAACGGCGCCTTAAAGAACGCACGAGTCTTTGTCTATTACATGCAGCAGTATGGACATACGTGGTTCGGTGATGGAGGATATCACTGGTGAAAATGACGCCTTAAAGAATGCACGAGTGCTGTCCATTATACACGTCACCTTGGCGAAAAATACGCCCGAGAGCATTAATGAGGCTCTGTGACTAAGTGTACTACTGGAGATTATCGTGATCGGTAATTGGTATGTCACCTTGGCGAAAAAGACGCCCGAGAGCATTCATCGGCTCTTGACTGAGTACCCGAATTGAGATTATAAAGTATGGTGTTGATGTGACCGAGAGTTGGTCCGAATGACATGTAATCAACTAGGTCGATTGATCATTGCTTTGATATGATGTTGTGAATTGATTGATTGGATGGAAATGACCGTGAGTGGTCTTGTTGACATGTAATTGACTAAGTCAATTTGATCGATGCTTTGATCTGTGATGTGATTGCTTGGGTGCCTATTGATTTGTGCTAATATGCAGGTAGAATCTGAGGTCAAGGTAAGTCCTCTGACCCATGTTGTGTATAGGCAGCCCTAAGGTGTATTAGTTTACTAATTGAGTCTTAGGGGGTAGAACTTGCTGAGACGTTGTCTCAGTAGTTATTGAATAACCATTTCAGGACCTGGATGAGGAGCCTAAGGAGCATAAATCGATAAGGAGATCCCTGTTGAGGAACCCGAAGAGGAGTACGTGGAGGAGTGTTGGAGAAATCTTTCGAATATTTTGAAGCCGACAAAACATTTCTATCGGTCTAGTCTGGATATTTGAAGATCGACAGTTTAAAGTCTGAAGACTTTGTTTTCACCAGACTCAAGACTCAAGACTCAAGACTCAAGACTTAAGACTCAAGACTATTCTCACTGACAGTCTTTCTAATCCAGTGACGAAGGAAATCCAAAGCCGAAGTATATGGTTGAGGATTCGATCCTATCCTCTGGAATAGATTCTTTGGTTGGATAAATATTTCGGATTCTTTTATTCTTATTTAAGATCAATTGAAGATCCGATGGTCGACGAAATATTCTTGGAATGTTCTATTCTTGGAAACCAAGATCCTGATTGTATGGGCGAACAGGATTGATGGGCTATCATCAGATTCCTTAAATAGCTCGAATGATCTTCTTGATTGATTCCGTCCAACGGGTAGATTGGAGGAATTCCTTTGGTAAGTGCCAACGGCTATGATGGCATAAATGAGTATAAAGGAAGACATTCTAGTTGTTTTAAGAGTCGATCGATAGAAAAATTCCAGTACGAAGAACCTTGATTGCTAGTCGATACAGTTTGAGCGAAATTATATACACAGAGAGTGTTTATACTTGGTGACACCTTGAGTGAGTGTAGTAGATCATCTACACCTAGAAATCAAGGAAGATCAACACCGTAACATCTCTTTGTTCATAGTGGAATCCAGCCTATTGGCTGTTAGTGCGAAGAGTGGACGTAGGCTTGAATCAAGCCGAACCACTATAAACCGCATGTTCTATTCTCTCTTTCCCTTACTCGGTCTTACGATTGATTTTTAATTATTGCAAATCCTTCAACTGTCTAAGTATTGTGTACTCTTCAAGAAAAATTTTTATATACCTATTCACCCCCTCTAGGTACTCGTTCTAGCTATATCAATTGGTATCAAAGCTCGTGTTCTTACTTTATTTGAAGTGTTTTACTTCAGAGTAAAAGATCCATGGCGAGTATGCTAGCACCAGGGCTAGTGGAAGGGCAAAGCAATACCAGACCACCCTACTTTGATGGAAAGGATTACAACATCTGGAAAAACAAGATGAAAGCTTTTCTACGGTCAAAGGATCCTCTGGAATGGGATGTGGTGGAAAGAGGAATTACTCCTACTGCTGCATCAGTATCCGAAAGAGGGAAAGAAACTGTTGATACCAGCGGAATGTCTCAAGAAGAGATAAACAAGAGACAAGCACTCGATGCTAAAGTAATTTACTCTTTATATTGTGCTTTGTCACCAACTGAATATAACAGAATATCTTCTTGTGTTACAGCAAAAGAAGTCTGGGACAGATTACATATCACTTATGAAGGGACAGACCGAGTGAAGGAGACTAGAATTAACATTCTCCTTGGTCAATATGAAGCCTTCAAAATGAAACCAGGGAGAATCTATAACCGACATGTTTAGCCGTTTACGAGATATTGTCAATGGTCTTGAGAATCAAGGATAGAAAATTTCTGATCCTATGAAGGTGAACAAGCTCTTTGCGTGGACTCTTCAAGGATTGGAATCATATAAAGACTTCAATAAGAGAGACGCAAAGAATCATGCGATTATCTATAGACGAGCTGATTGGAACTCTTGATCTTACGAAGTGGAACGAATTAATGAAGACGAAGATCCAAGAGGTAAGAAATCCATTGCATTAAAATCTAACGATGATTCGATGATATAGATTCTGAAGAAGATACGGACGATGAGGAGCTTGCTCTTATGATTAGAAGGTTCGAAAGCTTAATAGAAAAGGAAAAGGTTCAACTCAAAGAAACAAAGTTTTCAAAAACAGCAAACTAAGTTTGTTGATAATGAGGAACCAAACAAAGATGTAGTTTGCTTCGAGTGTAAGAAAAAGGGACACATCGAGACCCAGTTGTCCTCTTCGAAGAAGAAAAGAGGAAAGTCCGAGAAGTCTCGAAAAGCTCTTAAAGCCGAAACCGGAGCGATACGAGTGTGAAGAAAGTGATGAGGAATATGCCAACCCGTGTCCGATGGCGCAATCGGACTCGGATTCGGATCGACTCGACGGTGAATTTGAGGTAAGTGATTATAAAATCCCTGTCAAAGTCTCTAAATACATTGATGAACTATGTTTTAGTCTTAAGACTTCTCTTAAAAAGATTTCCGAACTTAAAAAGGAAAACTCAGTTTTAAAACAAAAGGAAAGCATTTTAGAAGAAAAGGTGAAAAGTTTAGACCTGAATATTTCTACTCTTAAAGAAAATGAAGATAATCTTTCAAAAGAAAATGCTCTCTTAAAAATTGACTTATCAAATATTTCAAAGAAATTTTCAATAGGGTCGGAAAAACTTAAAAAGTTCTTTCGGTCCAAAGACCTTACTTCAATAAGTCCGGTCTAGGTATGACAGCAGAAACGATCCCCTTGATTGATTTTCGAAAGTAAAAGAAAGAATTAAGAAAAGACCATCGAGAGAGGCTTACAAAAATCATTTCAAGAAAGTTTTTGTAAAGTCGTAGGTCGAAATGCTTTAAGGTGTTCAAAGTGTAACAAAGGATCATTTTGAAAAAGAGTGTCCTATGGTTTGGAAGCCTGTTAAGAAAGTATGGCCTAATAATGCTCATTCTACTAACGCCAAAGGACCCAAGAAAATTTGGGTACCAAAGAAAGCTTGAGACTCTCTTTTGAATGCGGAGTCTCTGTCAAAAGAAGGTAAAGTGGTATCTTGACAGCGGATGCTCAAGACACATGACGGGAGACTCAAATTGCTTCGTAAAGCTTATTCAAGTGAATGGTGGAAAAGTTTCATTTGGAGGAAACAGCAAAGGAAGCATTGTTGGATTTGGAACCGTGAAAATTGGAAATCTCACAATAAGCAATGTCTCTCTAGTGGAAGGACTCAATTACAATTTTCTCAGCATTAGCCAAGCGTGTGATACCGGTTACAAGATCTCCTTTCAAGAAGGCATATGTTACGGAATTAGCAAAGACTCAACTCGGTCTTTCATGGGTCGAAGGCATGGAAATATCTACCTCCTTGATGTAAAACCAAATGAAGAACAATGCCTAATCTCAATTCAAGATGAAGCAGTCCTATGGCACGAAAAAGCTTGGCCATGTCAACATGAAGCAATTAGCCAAAATCTCATCAAAGAAGCTTGTTCGAGGTCTACCTAAATTGCCATACCAAAAGTCGATTCATGCACTCCACGCATTCGGGAAAGCGGTAAGAAATTCATTTAAGCCAATAAATCATGTCTCTACTAATCATATACTACAGTTGCTTCATATGGATCTCTTCGGACCAACAAGAACCCAGAGCATTGGAGGTAAGAAATATTGTCTAGTAATTGTAGAAGATTACTCTCGCTTTACCTAGGTATATTTTCTTGCAAGTAAGTCGAAACCTTTTCGTACTTTGAGAAGTTTGCTAAAAAGGTTCAAAATGAAAAAGGATGTGCAATCTCAAGTATAAGAACAGATCATAGAAGTGAATTTGAAAATCAAGATTTTACGAAATTTTGTGATAAATCTGGTTTTAATCATATATTTTCCTCTCCATATACTCCAGAGCAAAATGGAGTTGTGGAAAGAAAGAATAGATCTCTTCAAGAAATGGCTAGAACACTTTTAATTGAAAGTAAAATTTCTTCACGATTTTGGGCTGAAGCTGTTTCAACTGCTTGCTATATTATAAATAGAGTCTTTCTAAGACCTATTTTAGAGAAAACCCCCTATGAATTGTTCAAAGGTAAGAAGCCTATTGTTTCATATTTTCATGTGTTTGGTTGCAAATGCTTTATTTTGAAAAATGCAAATGATCGAGTTGGTAAGTTTGAAGAAAGATCGGATGAAGGCATCTTCCTTGGATATTCTACATCAAGCAAAGCCTACGAGTCTATAACAAGAAAAGCCAGTCTGTGGAGGAATCAATGAATGTCAAATTCCAAGACTCGGCGCAAGATGAATCCGCCAGACTTAGTATGAAGAGTCGAACCCTCTTTAGACCTTCCAAAGTCTACAACTCAAGAAGCGTCTCAGACTCTGGAAGTCCAACATCTAGAAGCTCATGAAGATTCTAATAAAGAAAGAGATCATCAACCAGGCAAATCAACCAGTAACTGGAAGCATAAATCCAGTCATCCCAAAGATCTCATTATTGGCGAAATCAATGAAGGAATCCGCACCAAATCAAAAGGGCGTGAAGAATCTAGTGTTGTGGCTCTCATTTCTGAAATTGAACCAAAAAGCATAGAAGAAGCTTTATCGATGAAAGTTGGATCGAAGCTATGCAAGAAGAACTCGACAGTTCAACATCAATGATGTCGGGAATTGACATCTAAACCAAAAGGTAAAAGCATTATTGGAGCCAAATGGGTATTCGGGAACAAGATGAATGAAGAAGGAAAAGTCGTACGAAACAAAGCAAGACTCGTGGCCAAAGGATATACGCAAGAAGAAGGAATAGACTATGATAAGACTTACGCACCAATTGCAAGGTTAGAAGCTATTCGACTATTACTTGCGTTTGCTTGTTATAAAAATTTCAGGTTATTCCAAATGGACGTCAAAAGTGCGTTCCTAAATGGATTTATCCATGAGGAAGTTTATGTGGAACAACCACCTGGGTTTGAAGACCCAAAGAAGCCGACTCAGTCTTGACCGAAAAGGCCTTGTATGGTTTAAAGCAAGCACCTCGAGCTTGGTACGACGACTAAGTAAGTTTTTATTACGAGAATGGTTTTGTCAAAGGTAAAGTAGATACTACTTTGTTTATCAAAAAGGAAAACAAAAGCTTTTACTTGTTCAAATATATGTGGACGATATTATTTTGGATCACCTAATGAAAGTCTACGCAAGAAATTTTCTAAGTCTATGCGGGATGAGTTTGAAATGAGTATGATGGGAGAATTAACATTCTTTATTGGACTCCAAGTGAAACAAATGAAGGAAGGAACTTTTATTCATCAAGAAAAATATGCAAATGATCTTGTCAAAAGGTTTGGATTGGAAAAGTGCAAAAAGACCGACATACCAATGTCATGTTCTCGAAGATAGACAAGGATGAAGAAGGGAAGAAAGTAGATCAAAAGCTGTACAGAGCATGATCGGTTCACTTCTTTATCTTCGTTTCTAGACGATATTTTGTTTAGTGTTTGCATCTCGTGCTAGGTTTCAATCGGATCCTAGAGAATCCCATTTCGGTGCTACAAAACATGTTATCAAATACGTTGCCTCATCTTCAAACATCGGTCTCGGTATCCCAAGAAGGAGACTTTAATCTTCTAGGATACTCGAGATGCAGATCCGGCGATTTGCGAGTCGATAGAAAGAGCACTTACGGAACTTGTCAATCTTGGAAACGGGACGGTGTCTTGGTTTTCGAGGAAGCAAAGCACGTAGCTCTTTCAACGACGTAAGCGAGTATGTAGCTCTTGGAAGCTACTGTTCGCAAATTCTATGGATAAAACAACAGCTACAAGACTTTGGAATTGAAGACTCATGCACGAAATCGATGTGACAACACCGGTGCGATCAATCTCACCAAAAATCCAATCCTTCATTCAAGAGCAAAGCATATTGAGATTCGACATCACTTCATTAGAGATCATATTCAAAATGGAGAAATCTCGATTCAATTTGTTGATTCAAAGAGTCAACTAGCGGATATATTCACAAAACCTTTGGAGAAAAATCAATTCGACTCTATCCGTTCAAGACTCAACATTTTGAAGCTTGAAGAAGTTAAAGTCTAGAGACTCACCAACTCTAAGACTCTAATCTCTCAAACTTTAAATCCTCAAGACTCGGACATTCATGGCTATAAAGCGTAAGTTGCTATTTTATCTAAAAGTACGAATTCTCGTTTAGTTATCTAAACTCGAAAAGGTACGATCTTTCGTTCGGTTATTCTATAATTCGTGTGAAATTCGAAAACTTGTCTTTTTAAAAAGGATTAATTTTGGCAGTTATTGATTTTGAAAAGAAGTGTTCGTACACTTTCCTTGTACCGATTGAACTTCCCTTTTCAAAACCGAGTTATATATATACGGTTTTCTACGCCCAATCTTCAAAACCCTAAAAGAAACTCTCCTCCCGATTCGTTTCTATTTCTGTTCATCTTCGAGAAAATGGTCATCTTTTCTTGGGAAAGCAAGTGAAGGAATCTTCCAATCAACAAAGAAAGATGTCTTCTTCGAGGAAATCATCAAGAATCGCAAGCGGGGACCACAAAGAATGGAGAAGGGACCGACTCACTTCGATCTTGCGAGGAAGAAGACTTATCAAGTCGGCGACAAAGTCCAATTCGCTCTCCTCCACGTCATTCATCATCTCCTGCCCCACAAGGTGCGAGTCAACATCTGGAAGAAGAGATAATCGAGGATGCCGACCCAGTAAGAGTCCAAAGACCCTCCTTTATCTATAAGCTTTATCGTGCATTGAAAAGCACCGGTACTTCATTAAAATATATAGATGAATTCCTTAAGGACAAAAATTATGGGAATGAGTATCTTTTCTGCAGAAAATGGAGGAATTGGGAGTTGCTCCGAAAGGAAGGGCGGAGGAGGCACTTGCGAACATTCCAAGTGACCCTCGTATGCCGGGACAAAATCGATTGAAGGGAACGATGATGACAGAATGTTCCTTGAATTTCAACCTAAAATGGGTGTGGCAGCAAAGGTGAAAGGAAATCGGATGGATTTGTTCAAATCCAAAGATTAGGAAAATGTGTATTTCAGGCTGTTGAAAAGAGGGGTAATAAACCCTAGAAGTGTCAATTTTGACTTCCTAGACGCCATCAACATGAACTTATGAGAGAAGTTGAATTTGCTTCAACTTGAGACTTTTTGCTCGACTCTACGGACGGGTATGCTCAGCGACCGCTTATTTCTATTCAAATCTTAGCTTTTTGGATGCGAATAGAATTTCATTCGATGTACGAGACCAAGTCTATGTGGTAGATGTGAATATGTTGGCAGACATAGTTGGAGTTGAACGAGGACGTTATCTACCAATCAAAGTCTCACCGCTCGTACTACTCTGGAACTTGTCAAAGATAGGGACGTGGAGAAGAAAATTACCTATTCGGGATGAATGCCATCAACATTGTGCTTCATAAGATTGTGATTAACCTGTCTCGAGACCTAAGTCTACGTCAAAGACTTCTATGTCTCTTTCGAAGCAAAGTTGATGTACGCGATCAACTCGGGACGGAAGTTCTCTCTCCCGCACACTATTCTCTTCCATATGTACAGAGCAATGTCGAAAGACAAAGGACAATTGCCTTATCCTGGTCTAGCGACCAAGATCTTCAGACACATGAATATTGAACCGCCACAAACTTTTTGTGTTCGACCGTGTGATAAGATGGTGGTAGGTTTGAAGATGTTAACGAAGATGTGTCCGCAAGAACTCTCCAAGGCAATGGAGAAATTTGAGTGAAATCTCCAGTTCGATGCTTCAAAGAGAAAAGGAAAGGAGGCCATTGGTGCCCCATCGAAAAAGAAGAAAAGAACTCTCGTCTTGGAGGATGAAGATGAAGATGAAGAGGATGAAGATCCCACTATCCAAGCACTGACAAGAACCGGACGTTCGTGCCTCAACCGTGAGAACTTCGGAAGAACAGAAGAAGAAGAGCGAGAGAGAGAAGGAGAAAGAAGCTGAAGAAGAAAGAGAAGGAGAGAAAGAAAAGTCGCTGAATGGGAGAGAAGGGAAATCAAGAGCATAATCATCACTCTTCCCCTTTCAATGTCCTAGAGACAGGGGATTGGCGAGCAAGAAAGGTCCTCACCTCATGATGCCGATAGTGAAGGTCCAAGACAATCTCCGTGAGACCAGGAAGAATTTCAGGCTTCTCAATTGCTCGAAGAAGGTGATATGTCGACACCAAATCTGCCGGACTATACGAAGCGCCATCGTCCGCATTTACTCCAACCGAGAAAGCTCATGCCGGCACAGACGGACAATTCTGCAGATTTTCGTCGCATCATGGATATTCTTCGGAAATGCGTGGCCGATATATGCTCTAGGATCGTGAAATCCAAGCCATGAAGAATGCTTTGGACAAGCATCTTGTCACCCTGGAGGACAAAATGAAAAACCTTGCTCTGCAACTTCAAGCCAATGCCAAAGGAGAGGAGGTAGCTCAACTAAGGGAGGACTTGAAGAGGCTAGAAGGTGTAGTCCGGTCAATGGGAGATTTCCGAGATCGTGCGCATTCCCAAGCGAGACATGACTCCTTTCTCACCCTTTTTAATGATGACAAAAAGGGGAGAACCAATTTGAACATCTTTTTAAAACTTTAACTTTTGTGGTTATGTTTATTTTTTGAGTATGACTTGAGAACTTGAACTTGGGTGTGAATTTAAATTTGACTGAATTGGCTGTGGATTTTGATGCTTGACTGGTTGCATTTATATCAAGTGTTGTTATATGGTATCACTCATGAAAGACTAACCAATTTTCTGTGGATGCAGAGTCGGTTGCTTTATTAATCTTTTTTGAGTTAGCCATATTGCTTGAGAAATGTTTTTGCAGGTCAAAGTTGTTCAAATCTACAAGAAAGTTTTGTCACCATCAAAAAGGGGAGATTGTTGGAGAAATCTTTCAGAATATTTTGAAGCGACAAAACATTTCTATCGTCTAGTCTGGATATTTGAAGACCGACGGTTTAAAGTCGAAGACTTTGTTTTCACCGAGACTCAAGACTCAAGACTCAAGACTCAAGACTCAAGACCTAAGACTCAAGACTATTCTCACCGACGTCTTTCTAATCCAAAGTGACGAAGGAAATCCAAAGCCGAAGTATATGGTTGAGGATTCGATCCTATCCTCTCGGAATAGATTCTTTGGTTGGATAAATATTTGGATTCTTTTATTCTTATTTAAGATCAATTGAAGATCCTATGGTCGACGAAATATTCTTGGAATGTTCTATTCTTGGAAACCAAGATCCCGATTGTATGGGCAAACAGATTGATGGGCTATCATCGATTCCTTAAATAGCTCGAATGATCTTCTTGATTGATTCCGTCCAACGGGTAGATTGGAGGAATTCCTTTGGTAAGTGCCAACGGCTATGATGGCATAAATGAGTATAAAAGGAAGACATTCTAGTTGTTTTAAGAGTCTAATCGATAGAAAAATTCCAGAGTCTGAAGAACCTTGATTGTTAGTCGATACAGTTTGAGCGAAATTGTATACACAAAGAGTGTTTATACTTGGTGACACCTTGAGCGAGTGTGGTAAATCATCTACACCTAGAAATCAAGGAATATCAACACTGTAACATCTCTTTGTTCATAGTGGAATCCAGCCTATTGGCTGTCAGTGCAGAAGAGTGGACGTAGGCTTGAATCAAGCCGAACCACTATAAACCGCGTGTTCTATTCTCTCTTTCCCTTACTCAGTCTTACGATTGATTTTTAATTATTGCAAATCCTTCAACTGTCTAAGTATTGTGTACTCTTCAAGAAAATTTTTTATATACCTATTCACCCCCCTCTAGGTACTCGTTCTAGCTATATCAAGGAGGACCCCGAGTACAACCCGGATGAGGACTGAGATCCCGTCCTATCTTGTCAGACCTTGTTTGCATGTGAATAGACATTAGACCAGAGTTGCATATATATAATATTATATATAGTATTGTAGAATACTATGAGATGCATGTAAAAAGATGTAGTTGTGAATTTTTCATTAAGAAAATATATGGCATGCTTTTCTATCCCATTGCTTTATTGTTTGGGGAATTATAATTGCTTCCGCATGTGCTATTAAAAATGAAAGGGTCAGCGATACATAGTCCTGAGATATCGCATTTTAAAATCGACCAAAAGTAAGGGATGTGTGCGTGCCTAAGGGTCGGGGTGTGACAAAAACCCTTTAAGTTGATTTCTAAAAACACACAACTTTTTGAGCTATTACATTTTGACATTTGTGACTTTAGAAATTACATTATTAGAGGTGGTTGGAAGTATCTAATAACATTCATAGATGATTTTTCTAAATATTTTCATGTCTATTTGTTGAAATCGAAAGATGAGGCTTTTGAAAAATTTAAGATTTTCAAGTCTAGAGTAGAAGATCAACTCAACTTGAAAATTAAGAGGTTTAAAAATGATAGAAGAGGAGAATATACAACGACAAGGTTCAAGGAATTTTGTGCTTTAGAAGGTATAATACTTGAAACAACTGTTCCTTATTCACCCCAATCAAATGGTGTTACCGAGCGTAAGAATAGAACGTTAATTGAAATGTTAAACTCTATGTTACTTACAGCTAGCATGTTTTTTCCTACTAGAGAGAAGCAAGTTCTAACTACTTATCACATCTTGAATAGGTAGTCGCATTCTAAGTTGTCTATGACATCTTATGAGATATGGCATAATCACCCTTGTAGATATGATACTCTTAAGACTTTGGGTTGTATTGCTTGTGTAAATCTAGGTGGTGCAAATGATAGTGCTGCAAATAGATTTTTCAATCTATCTACTAATACGGTAATAGAATCTAGAAATGCAGTGTTCTTTGAAAACAAGTTTCTCAAATATCAAGGCTTGAATGGTTTTGGATTTATATATATGATTTCAGAATCTCTTGTAGAATTTGAAACAAGCTCTTCTAACACTAATTTCACACAGTTGGCTGTTGAACCATTTCCTGTTAGAGTATCTACAAGAGAGAAAGTTCCTAAAAGTTTTGGTGAAAACTTTCTTGCTTACCATATTAAGGATGATCCATTCTCATTTCATGAAGTAATGAGATCTAAGGAATCCCTATTGTGGGAAGAAGCCATAGATGATTAAATGAGCTCTCGCTGCAAAATCACACATGGCAACTAGTAAATTTGTCAAAATGAGCTAAAGCTATATAATGTAAATAGATGTTGAAGAAGAAATTGAATAGTGATGGATCAATAGTCAGAACACATTTAGTAACTAAAGGCTATAAACAACAAAGTGGAATAGACTATTTTGATGACTATTCACATGTGTGTCATCTATCAACTATAAGAATTCTTCTTGCTTTGGTATCTATTGAACACTTTGTAGTGCATCAAATGGACATAAAAACAATTCTCTTAAATGGGGAATTAAATGAGGAAAATTTACATGGAACAACCGAAATGATATGTTGTGAAAAGTCTTGAGGATAAAGTTTGTAGATTGAATAAATCCTTGTATGGTCTTAAACAAGCACCTAAGATGTGGCATCTTAAACAAGCACCTAAGATAAATGCCTTTACCATCGTTCTATGTGAAATAAGATAGTCATCATTTGCTTGTATATTGATGACATGTTAATTTTTGGTTTCGATCATTCTGTAGTGAGTAACGTGAAAGCTACTTTAGCTAAATAATTTGACATGAAAGATCTTGGTACTACTAATACCATTCTTGCTATGAAAGTAAATTTTAAGCGGCAAGTTATCTCCCTTAGCTAGACTCATTATATTGAGCAGTTATTTTCTACTTGGAGATATGATAAGTGTAAACCGAGTGAGATACCATGTGATTATAATAACAAACTAAGTCTTAATAAATGGATCAACATGAATCGGTTGAAGTACTCGAAATTGCTTCGTAGTCTCATGTATGCTATGAGTTGCACTAGACTCGACATAGCCTTTACAATTGGCATGCTAAGTTGTTTTACTAATAATCCTAGTAAAGAGCATGGGGATGCCCTCGATAGGCTAATGAGATATCTTCAAGGTACAAAAGATTATACTTTCTATTATTCTAGTTATCCTTCCATTTATGGATGGATATTCGATGCCTCATGGTGCTAAGATATTGGAAATAGTAAGTCCACTAGTGGATATGTATTCACTTTGGGTGGAGTTACTATTACTTGGAAATCAAACGATAGACTTGTATTGCATTATCGTCTATGGAATCGGAGCTTTTTGCTTTAACCTCAGCCGGTGAAGAGGCGGAGTGGATAAAGAATCTGATTATGGATATTCTTTTGACTTGGCTAAAGATTAATTCTTTAAGCATATTCTATAATAATCGAGCAGCTGTCCAAGTCTTCAAGAATGCTCTCTTTAATTCAAAGAGAAGACATGTGAGACTAAGACATGCGTTGTTAAATTATTTGAGAGAACGAGGGGCTATCATCTTGATCAATGTGAGACCGAAGGATAACATAGCCGATATTCTCACCAAAGGTATGCCAAAAGATTGATTATTCAAAATAGTGGGGGAACTGGGGTTAAAGACTATATTGGCAAGTCTTCACTACGATTTACTTACCTTTTAATTGTGTGTTTTGAATTATCGAATTTTTCTTTATTAGCTACAATAATAAGCACAGTTTATATGTTTCATTGATATTCACAGTTGGTGACTAATTTGAAAATGGTGAGTTATCTCATTCCAAACTTGATGAAGATGACTTTAATCTAATTCAAATGTTCTATCGGGGAAACTTGTGTCATTCTAAACTTGATAATACAATTCATCTAGGTTGGACTATCCTTTTGGTTAAATGATCTCATTCCAAACTTGATGCTAGATTATTTGATTTTAGAAATCAGTAATTATGGCATTCCAAATTGAAACATTAAAAAAAAAAAAAAAGTTGTTTACATAAGAAGCCTGCTTGTCTTGTTCTTAATTAAAACTTGATATTACATGACTAGATTATTATAGGTGACTTGACTATTGGTCCTATTCTTTGAAACTAGACAATAGTTATTATCCTACAAATAAACTTAAGTTGATGGCTCTTTGTAAATCACATTATTTAGGTCTTGTTCATAATATATGAAACTGGATTGATGCTTATGAACATGATATTATGATACTTTATGACATCAATATATGTTATTCTGTCGATGGAATGGTGCTAAGTTTTTATTTAAATGATTGAATTCATGATAATATGAAATTCATATTTGACATTCTACGGGGATGGCAAAGATGGAGGAGAGCTTAATGAGTACGATTCTAATCGGGATGACCTACTTGATGAATGAATAAATATCATTTAAGCATGTGGGGACTTGACAGTTTACCCACTATTACCTATTTTGATGGAGTCCATTTACTTGAAACTCCCATTTTACTATCTCTATTTTATGAATATTATTTCTTATATTTGTAAGGCTTTTGACTATTTTGATTGGCCTACTTATACTTGACTAAAATGCATATGTTAGTTGTGAACTGAGTTTGAGATTTATTTTGGGTGTTGGGATTTAAATGAGTTTAGATTGAATTAAAACTCTTAATACTTATTTTGATTTGTTGATCTCAAAACATATTCATGATAAGGATGATTGAGTTTAATACTTTAATGATGAAAACTTTTTGACCGATCCAAGTTGATTGTCTTAGACTAAATGTGGATGATTCATATTTGTGTGAACATTACACTGATCACCTTATTGGATTGTGTTGTATGGTAAACAAGGATGAGATTGTTGGATATATTGTTAATATAATCCAAAATAATATGTTCACATACAAGCTCAATAGGTAAAAGCATTGTTATTTGGGTCCATATGAGATTGTTATTTGGGTCCATATGAGCTGGAGCCCAATAAATTGCATATAAAAACTTTAGGGTTCCCATACATTGGAGGTATCTTGTTGAACATTCCAAACCTAACATCTCTTGGTGTAATACTTCAAGCAACCGCTTCTTCTCTCTCAAACCTATAACCTCTAACAAGTAATTGCTATTGGAATGACATAATCATGTTCAATTGCGTTTGATTTTTGGAATTGCTTTTGCAATTTACCTAGTTTTGACTATGAATTGCTACTTAGTACTTACATAGGCTGTCATTGAGTAAATCTGCTTAAGCATATTTATTTATCAAGTGTGAAGAGTTTTGTAGCATATGCAAGTTGACTCCAAGTGACAAGAAAATGGATGCCGTTGTTGAGTATAGCAATATTTTATATGCTTTTAGCTTCTACCTATTTCTTTCAGTATAGATAGGAAAGAATGGTCAAATGCAACTTTTTGTGATGATTTGGGAAAGATTGAAGGATTTTAGGATTTAGTTTTCAACTTCAATCTTTATGCCAAAGTTATGGGAGAAAATTGATACATGCTTCAACAAGAACCATCTTGCAAGGCTAAAATTCCTAGGTGACCCATAGCGAAGTACTATCGTGAGGGAAGGGTGAAAAGAACCCCCATCAAAGAGTGAAATAGAACATGAAACCATAATGGTGTGGGGAGGTCCATGTGGATTCGATGGTGGTAAAAAGAAAAAAATGATCGATGAGGAAATAAATGGCATGTGATTGATCTCTGCATGAGGGCATGTGTATCTTATTCATAGGTAGGGCTTATGTGCATTCCGTTGTTCAATTTGTAGAACACATGTTAGCGGATGCTCTCATGTGGCTATGCAATAAGTCTAGTTTGTTCTATAAATGTGATTGTTCTACATGGAATATGTCTTCTTTGAGCATAAGGAAAAGGTATATATAATACCAGCCTTTTTAGTTGACCAAGTCAAAGGTGGTGGGACCCACTTAAAAAAGGAAAAAAAAGAAGAAGAAGAAGAAGAAGAAGAAGGGCTTGGTCAACAAAAGAAACAAAAGGGGACGTCTTGGCTCTAAAGGACGCCAAGAAAAAGAAAAGAGAGAAATAGCGCACTCATGCCAAGGAAGCTTGCCAAGTCGAATCAACTACACATCACAACACTTGGTAAGTGCTGGCACGCCTTGCTTGTCCAATCATTGTAATTTTCGGGTTTAAGGCTTAAATTCAAAATTATGTGAAAATCGAGCAACAAAGTTCAATTTTTGAGTTGTGAAATTGTGGGATTTCATGGACATAGTGCTTTATAGCGTTATGAAGCCATGGGTTTTGTCGAGTGAAATTCTAGGATTTCACATTTGAGTTTCGCAATGTGTTTAGATTTGAGTAATCAATTCAAGTGAGTAATTTTTTAGCACGGGGAACTATTTTATTAGACTTTAGGCATATTTTAGCTGTTTCGTAGTTAAAGTAGAGTTCTACTTAGTTTAACATCGATTCTTGTTTAATTGATAGGATTGCGTATCATTGGCTTGTTTAGTTATGCATTGTTTTGTTTGGGCATTTCTAGGTGAGTGGTGCAATCTCATCTTTGAACTTGTAAACTCATATTTTGAAAATGAAAATATGGTAAATTATGTGTACATTGTGAATTGGCTAAAAGGCAAAAGTAAGGTTCATAGCATATTTGATGTGTCACTTTGGATCCGGCATTTATTACTTTTTATTTATTTGAGAATGTTTTAAGAATTTAAGAAACATGTTATGAAAAGTGCGGTGAAAGTTTATATGTGTATATGGAGGCACCCGGCTGAGCACCCTAAATGAATAAGAAGAAGAGGCATTTCTCATTTTAGCCAATATTATGGCTCACATGAAAGAATGGGTTGTAGACTCGAATGCTACTAGACATATATGTTGAGAACATAATGCTTTGTCCTCTTACACTCTAGTAGGGGAAGGAGAAGAAAATGATAATTTGAGAACTACCCAAGTTTTTAGGAAAGGGAAATTTTTCTCAAACTCATATTTGAAAATGAGGCTGAGTAGTTGAGGAATGAAACGATGCATTCTATGTCTACATATTATGATTGCCAAGAGGCAATAGCCATTTAAAGAATGAAACTTTCAAAGGTAAATAGAGACACATCCAGTGGAGATATGATGTGTTAAAATAATTGTTTAAAGATGCAATTATGTCCATTGATTATATGAAGTCAAAAATGGATTTGGCCAATCCTTTAACTATACATCAAGGGGAATAGGACAAGCTAATTGAAGAAAATCAATAGTGATGGTAACCCAACCTATGTGATTGGCGATATCATGAATTATGTTCATATGGATAATAACAAGTCATTTGTTGATCTAGTGATGCACTATAAAAAATTGTTGTCCCTCCTAAGGTGAGAATAGTACAAAACTACAAGGAAAATAAGGTTGAGCTAATCTCTCAATGAAATTGTATAACCATTATTGGTGGTGTATTAAACTGCAAAATACACTTGATGGAATAACTTATTTATGTGTAGAGTGGGGCCGCTCCTATGAGAATTATTGGCGATATTGTCTACAGCACCTATAAATAAATTAAGCAGGCACATAGTCTATTAGTGCAAAACCCCATCGAACAACAAACTTTGTGGGAGTGTAATGTGATTGGTGAAAATTATAATTCACAAAAAAAAAAAAAAAAAATATTGGTTCATAGAAGTTTCAAACTTTACCAATGATTTCGTGAGTCATATTTCATTCTTTCTAGAGTTGGTTCATAGCCTAACAAGCATCGGTTCCAATGCATTACTTTTCAATAACCCAACATTATTATTTTCTTTTATTTTTTTTTTTAAATATGTGAGGTTATTGGATATTTTTGCAGTTTTGAAATATTTATTAAAAATTATGACTATCATAAAAGTCATCATTTTTGTAATGGTTTTGCAACGGTCATATAATGGTTTTTTAACTACCATATAACGGTTTTTCAACAGTTTTTTATAATGTTAGAGTTATTTCTTCGTAAACTCTTCATTATTTTATAATGGCTATATAATGGTCATATTATTCTTCAAGTACAAATTGATTTATAATAATTTCCAAACAATTCTCTCTTTCTTTTATATATAAATAGTTACTTTGAACATAATTGGGAAATAATATCGATATATCAAAACCAAAATATCGTCATTTCTCTTTTTGTATCTCATTACGTATTTTTTCTTTCATTGTTAAGTTAATACAAAATGTTGTTCTATTTACTTCTACTATTAAGTGCGGAATAAAGAAGAAGATCTATTATATCTTGGGAGAATAACCATTGAGCCTTCTATTGAGTTTCATACTATGAGGGATGGATTATCTCTAAAGATAGTGTTTACATGCCTCAAATAATTGATTTTATTTTATTATCTTTTTCAATATATCTCAAACAATTATTGTTGTTTTCATGTTATCTAACCTTTTTTCCAACAATTTCTTCGCCATCACTTCGATTGTCACCATATCCTTACAGATTGCACACACCAAGATTTTGTCCTTTGATATAATCACTGCAGTTGGAGGCTAGGCACTGATTTCGCAGTTGGTGGAGCTCCACTTCTTCCACTGTCTCTCTCTGCCAAATTCTGAAGGAATGCCTCGTGCCCAATGTCATCCATGTAATCTTCCAAACTAGCCCTCTACCTGTTTGATTCAAGCACTTAGGCCTCAGTTTGATGGGTTATCATCCAATCCCATTAAAATGTCCGCCCAATCGAGAATCCATCCACGCACTCTTCGAGCTCACATTGCAAATTCTCAGATTCGGAGCCTGAGAATGTCACCCCGCCTCCGACGCGTGTCATCCTTGTCATATTTATCTATGTTCGCTCCTCCGTTCTCATTATCCAATTGGTTATCACCTTTCCTCTCCCCTTCGCCTCGTTCATATCCCACGCGGTTGCTGTTCTCTTCATTCTCTTCCTCATTGTCCTCATCTCACGCGGAGGGTGGCTATTCAGGCAATTGATGCCTAAACTCATTAAGCGGGTTGGGCAACTTGCGCAGTCAGTTTCCTTGCAGCTAGTAGTGTGTGGGAGAGAATTTTGCCGGACGTCAAGACGTTATAGGAGACGCTGAGGAGCTTGAGTTTTCTTCACCTCAATGATTCTGGAAAAAAGAAAAGAAAGAAGGAAGATGAATGTGAGATCCCTAAGAAAGGAAAAGAAATCAATAAACAAAAAAGGGAGGAAAATATGAGCAAAAAATGTGAGACATAGGGCCAAAAAGGTAAAGACACTGTTTTTGGGAGCGTCAAAGCCAAAAACTGGAGTGGAAATAGCGTGAACCCATGTCTTTGGATGTGATTTGACATTTATATTGTGAAACTGATAAGATTAAAGAGATGATAAAAACAGGACATTGCTTGGCTGATTGCGCTGTTATTCTCCATGAATAATAGTACCTTGTAAACCACAAATGACTATTGAAGGGATATTGACAACCGAAAGTATAAATAGGCATGCAGCAAAACTTTAGAAAGAATCTTGACAAAATTTCTCAGAATTTGGACAATATTCCTTTTTTCAAATAAACAATGAAATTAAAAAAAAAAAGAAAATACACTTGATGCTTGTGAATTTTTTTAACAGCTTTGAATAACTATTAAAATGTAAAACTCAGCTCTTTCATGGTGTACTTGTGACAATATTTTCACATATTATTGATATAAAGACAGCCATATTAGTAACACACACGTGTATTCACTAATTTAATGAGATAATAAAACATTATTCAACAAGTGAAAACTTTTGTACACTGCAGTGAGTCTCATAGTGGCATTTGTTGAACTTAGATACAATATGTACTTATCTAGTTAAATAATAAAAAAAAAAAAAAAATAATGAATAAAGAATAATGAATATAATTTTTCACTACTACAAATGTGAAAAATGTTTTACATAGTGATGTTGTCAATAGAAATCTTAAATTTATTTGTCTTGTAATAAAAATGTTTTAACTGGTATTTCTACATGAAATTAAAATATTTCATGTTGATAATGCTTCAATAAAGCTCTTTTCAATTTCCTAAGATTTTCCATTTTTTTATTTAATCTATTTTTTTAATCTGAAGAATCCCACTGAGTGGGATTCATAGATTTCTCAAGGAAACCGGAGTCCGGTTTCCTTGAAAAATCTTGTGGTTGGGGAGCACCGTTACTTCCAAGGACTAACGATGCCATCACCCGATCATTACTCATAAAAATAATGATAGTTTTGCGGGTTAGTATGATTAAAAGAAAAAAAAGGAGTTTTTAGCCAAATATGGGTGGAAATAGGCTGCTACTTAGAATAGTATTCATCAACTTTTACCCATTAAGTAAAGTCATTTAAAATTGCATGCCACATTAGGAATAGGTCATGTGCACGTAATTTAGTATTAAATTTGCTTTACATGCATTTCTTATAGATAGTTTTCATAAATAAAAAGAAAAACCAAACAAAAAAATTATTTAAATTTGCATGCCACAATAGGAATAGGTCATGTAAACGTGATTTAGAATTAAAATTGCATTACATGCATTTCATATAGTTAGTTTTCATAAATAAAAAGAAAAACCAAACAAAGGAGAATTAATTGGAGTTGTTGATTCATTAGTAGAAATCATGCTAGGCATTGCATCTTTAATAAATACTTCGCCGGTATTTGGGAAATTAATTAATGTGCTTTAAATTCTTTCCATATTCTTGCCCATTATAAACAGAATTGATGGTTCAGGTTGCACCATTACTCATAGAAAGTAACCGTCTGTTATGCAAGCACAACTCTATTTCTATACATCCTTGAAAATAAGTTAACATTTTTAGGTCACGCTTCATTATTTTGGCTCAAAATTCTCACAAAATAAACATGTGAATACCTAAATTTTCTCGACTATTAAGTTCAGAAAAATCGAAATTCGGGATAAACAATCATGGCGAGCCTCGTTTCTTGACCAAAAATTAGTTAGTTGTTCTTAATATTTCAATTGCATATATATGTCAATTTAGTATGGACATATAGAATTAGACTTTAAATTTCATATTTTCGCAAAATTGGCTAAAAGTTAAGGTAAATTACAATAATAAAGTTAGGTATATTCACATAATATAATGTACATTTTTGGGTATAAATGGCATATCATTGTAAAGAACTTAAAAGTTCACAAACGATAATGGTAAAAATCTCTTCCAATACTTTTCCTATATTTATTTTTATTTTATTTTATTTTCCTCTCTTTTCAAATTATTATCTTTATTATTTCTTTTTCTCCATCCATTATTCTGTAGTAAAATTTTATTAAATAGAAAATTGTACTAATACACCAAAAATACAAAAGTACCAAAATATGTAATAAATATACATTTATATTTATATTTATATGTTGAATTTATATTATAAGATAGAATTAAAGTCGAATATATAAATAAAATTAAGATTAAATTTTAAAATTTATTTTTTATTTTGAATTTCTTATATTATGATTTAAATATTATTTATATTGAAATATAATTTTAATTTTTTAATTTAATAAATTTTTTATTCGAGAAAAAAATTTCATATTATAAATATTAAAAATTCTTTCTATCTTTATCCTACCTCCTCTATGAAATAATTTTATACAGCCTATATATATCATTCTTATATCCGATTTTATTATGTCTAGAAAAGAGACTAAATATATAATATGATAAAATTTATCCTATCTTAAATTTTATCAAAAACACAATCTTAGGATTTTTTTTTTTTTTTTTTTGAGGGGGAAGTGGGGAGTGATGGTTCCTGGCGGTAAAAAGAAAATTGTAAACTATGGCTGCCCACTGGTCCAATCGTAGGTGAAATGCTATCTCATAGGCGTTCCATGTTTTCTCTGAGAAAATATTGACTACGTTTTGTGTTCCTACGTGGCAAACAAGAGGGCACCTTAATTGCGCCATGTGTCCAAGTGGGCCCACATTATCAGGCCAATTTCTCCTCACTTTTCTCTTTCCTCTCTCTTCTCTCTCCCCCTCTGCACGCTCTCTCGCAAATTTTTCCCCACTTTTCTCTCTCCCTCCTCTGCATGCTCTCTCACCCGACTCTCTCTCTCTCTGATCGCCAGCTTTTTTTTTTGTGTGGATTTCTATGCATTTCCAATCCGACCCATTTTAGGCCGCTTCTGTCTTCACCGGCGCCAAGCATCGTGGCTTCTTGGAGGGATGTGGGTTCTCCACCTCGTTGTCCACGTCGTCGGAGACTGCGAACCAGAAGGTGAACTCCGGGAGTGCTGGGGTTTCACATCGACGTCACGGTGCCCTGGCTCTGCCTGTGAGTTGATCCCACGCCCTTCGAGACGCTCACCTGGTTGGTAGTCGAGGCAGCGACGGCGGCGGCGGCGGCAGCGGTCGAGGAGGCAGGAGTGGGGGCCTCATACTAGCACCTCTTGTGCCCACCGAGAGCTTAGCCGGTGGGGAAGCTTTTGTGACAGATCGAGCACTCGTGCACCTTCCCGGACATACCCGAGGAGGTGGTCGCCGCGGAGGTCGAGGTGGCCGGCTGTTCGTCCGCACCGGCGAAGAGAAAGTGTGCTGGGAGAGAGAAGAGAGGAGAGAGAAAAGTGAGAACAAATTGGGCTGACAATGTGGGCCCACGTTGGACACATGGTGTAATTTAAGGTACCTTCTTGTTTGTCACGTTGAAGCACCATGCGTAAGCCAATATTTTCTCGCTTTCTCTATGTACTCGTTGTACCGTTTGGAGAATAAGGTGGAGACAAGGATACAAAAATAAAAATAAAAAGGTCAAAAGGACAAGGACCCCCACCCCCCCCGCCCCCTCTTTTTCTCCCTTTTACACTCACGCCCCTCTTCACGGGAAGCACGAGGGAGGAGAAAGAAGAAAAAAAAACCTTGCTTCTTCATCATCTCCATCGTGCGAAACCTCATCTTTACACACACAGAAGGTTTCTTTTTTCCTTTTACACACACGCCCTCCTTCACGGGAAGCACGAGGGAGAAGAAAGAAGAAAAAAGAACCTTGAGCGTTCACTTTCTGTTTTTCCTTCCTCCTTGAAGCTTCTTCATCATCTCCATCGTGACAACTCCATCTCCACCCACCATCCCATCCACTACAAAATCCACACACTCGAGAGACCTCATCTTTACACACACAGAAGGTTCTCTGTTTTTTTTCTTTTCCTTGGAGAAGACGTTCGGCAAAAAGGTTCGCTCACCTGCGGAAGAGAGAAAAGCGAGAGACTGACCGAGACAGAGGGAGTGAGAAATTTCTTCACGCTCGCTGGAATCGCCGTCACCTTCATCAGAAGTCATCACGGCAACTACCAGAACCAAGCGTCGGTCGTGGATAAACCTTCGAGCAGGAGACCTCCCTACTTACGGGCAATGAACGCGGTTTGAGTCCGCCACGGTTAGCTCCTCATTCCCTTTCATTTGCTATGTAGATGTGTTCGTCGTACCGTACGAAAGGAATTTAATGTTGTTCCGGCTGGAAAATGGCGGCCGTTCTAGAGCGAGTTTGTCTAGGTTGTTGCTGGTAATAGACCGGTGGTAGTCAAGTTCAGGAAGAAGACGACGATCTCTTGCGAAAAAAAAAGATACAGGGAAATAATATATATAGAAAAATGAAATAGAAAAATCAGAAAAGAAACAAAAATTCGGATCAGTGGCTGAATTGCTAAATTGGAGAGACAGAGTTTGGGCTGAGATTGAGCAGGAATTTAAGAATTGGGCTCGAGCTGCTGCAAAGGCTCAAGCCTATCAGGAATACCAATGGACTGGGCCAAAGACATCATGGGCTCAAAATTCGTGGGCTAGATATACAAATTGGGTCAAATTCATCGGCCCTAAATTCAGATGGGGCCCTATGGCAGGCCCGGATTTAGATCCAACCCGGACCCTGTCGGTCAGGGTCAGACCAGTAATCGGACCGGGTTCCCTGACTCAGCTCGATGTCCGTTTTCAGAATAAAAAAATAATCAATAATTAAAAAATAATTGAAAAAAATTTTAAAAGGTTTAGAAATTATTTTTTTGATTATTCTCATTATATGTTTTTGGTGTTAATTCTAGTTTATAATTAATTTAGCATAAAATATGAAAATTTTTGACAAAAAATTGAACCCAAAATTGAATAAACCTTTAGAGCTTTGTAATTGGATTTTTGAATACTTTCTTTAGAAACGATGCTAGTTTGCTATTTGCGCACTTTCATTTCGATTTCACTTCATTGTGCTTTTTCAATATATTGATTGATATTTTTTACTTTTAGCATGATTAGGTTAAATCATTAGGATCGTAATAAACAATCATCATCTATACATTTAGTGGATGAGAATCTTAGCACTCATAATTGGTAAATGATTGTTTGGTAACTTTAGTGAATAAATGATTAAGTTTAAGTATCAAAATGGCATTAATTAGACAATTAGTGTAATCAAGTCACCGAACCCTAAATTTTTATTGAATAAAAAGTAAGGCAATCTCCCATGTTTAGTTTTTAGCTAACCTTAAAAGACTAGTGACAATTCCTTCTTTCATAGAATTCTTAAGATCAATTAGAACTTAAATTGCAAATCCCATGTCATGCGAGGTATGGTTTTAGGAGAGACCACATTTTTATCAAGAGTTCATTTGCAATGTTGTCAAGTGAAGGTCCATTCAAGACCTTGCTATGTACTATTCAGACTATCTCATAAACAAATACCTTGAAATCTATTTCTTGAGGGCGGTCCCTCGAGGATAGGTGGTGACCACACATATAGTCATATCAATAGAGTTTAAAATTCTAAGATGCAAAAGATGTAGATTCACAAGACAAATAAAATGGAAAAATCATTAAAAAGGTAATAAACCTGTAAACATGTTAACTAAGTCATAAACCTTTTTTATTTAGCTAATATAATCCTAAATATTTTGATAATTTGTCAATATAATCTATCTGGCTAATTTTGATTGAAATCACTAACATAGATGCCAACCATTCTACCTTGGCATCTTCAACATTGTCAATAATTTTTGTAAATTTTAATTTTTTTTAGTTTTTTGATTTGTTATATATTTTCTCTTTTCTTTTTTTTTTCATTGTAGTTGGCAAGGGCTGCGGCCCTCACTCAGGTAGGGTGAGGGTGGCCCTCTCTTGACTTGGTCAAGGAGGGCCCTTGCCTATGACGGTTGAAGGCGGCCTCGTCCCCATAGGATGAGGGCGGCCCTCACCTAGCCCTCATTAAGAAAAATTTCTAGATTAGCTCCAAGCTGTGCCCACTCATTTAATGCAAGCAACCTGAATTCCAAAAAAAAGTTAGTGAAATATTGACCAAACAACTAGAAAATTTGTGTGGAGGCACTAATAAGAGAACAAAATCCACTTGCTTGATTGGGATATGGTAGCTGCCAAGAAAGAGGTGGTTTAGGTCTTCCAAGTTTCCGAGATCTCGCATGCTTAGCAAAACTCCAAGAATGCCTCCAACAACCTCCAAAGCTATGGTGTCGGCTTCTGAAAGCACCTAATCTTGCTCAAGTGGGCTCTGTCATTTAACCTATGTTACAATTCTAGGATTCTCTAATGTTGTCCGTTGTGGTTCCTGTTATCTACTTCATGATTTGATCTTGCGGGTCACATCTTCACCATCCCATTGTCGGAAAAAAGATATCGTATGTATCGATATCCAAATATTTGGATTTGGTACATGAAGATATGATCTGATAGATCTATCTTATCTATAGAAATGGATCTTGTGTTCTGGAATTAAAGAAAGATATTGAAAAAAAAAGGCTCTTGTGTTGTGACTTTGAATAAACCTTTCTCTGTGAAGGAACGAAATATCAATTTATTCCTCTTCAATATCCTAGGAACAAGAAAATGGAATCGGAAATATCGACAGATTCTTGCGGAGTCCAAATAAATAAAAAAAGATCCAATCTTACAATTTTTTCTCTATCGAATTTGAATATCAGAATAGTGGATATAGTGATGATTCAATGGGCTAGGTCTACTTACTTTTTATTTTGTTTGTTGATTTCTAATTTCTAAGACATTGGGAGGTCCGGTTCTACGAGTCCATTTTGATGTCATAAGCCACTCCATATCTCTCGCTTATCACACTGTCTGTCAATCTCTCTCAAGATCCCAACTTGCAAGAGCCTGCTCAGCTTTTGTATGTATCCACAAAACAGGATTTGCGCAATGGTTCATCTACATTCGATTATTATCTACAATTGAAATTTCTTTTTCAGAATTTTATATCACTGTTATTCCTTCCTTCGATTTAAATAAAGTTGCAAAGAAGGAGGGCATAAAACTTATCTTTGGAAATGTCTAATTTTACATTTTTCTTTTTATGAAAATAAAAACAAAAAGAAAAAGAAAAATGGAAAAGAAAACTTTCTTTTTCCATTACCCACCCTATTTTATTTTCAAAAATTTGACATATTCGAGAGAGTTTACATTAAATCTTTTGAAACATGTGAGGCTACATCAAGAAGATGGAATCATTTGAATTTTGTTTGATAACGCCATTACTAATCTTTAATTTTTTGCAATATGTTCAATCAACTCCTTAAATGTTTTTATTTTGATGAAATTGAGTCTTTGAACTATATAATATTCTTCTTTATTCATGTTAGTCCGTTTATGAAAAAGATGACCATCATCTTATGATTATTTTTTTACAACTTTGACACATAAAAGAATAGGTACTATGGTTTTCAAATGGCTACTGTTATCTCAATTTGGCTTTGCAAGGTTCTAGTGCATCGATAAAAATCCTGTATTTTCTTCCATCTTTGATCAAAGAAAACAACACACTTAGATTAAGGAGAAATGACTTGTTCATTTGGCTGATTCGAATGGGTTCTGGTTGGGCTTGCTGGGACCTCACCCTCCTAAGGTCTTGCCTAGGCCTGAACTTGTGGGATTGGGCAAGTACTTAGGCCCACCCAAAGAAAAAACCTTGGACAGGCCACATCCACCCATTGGACCACCTCTTTTTTTTTTTTTTTTTTAATCTTTAAACTTGTCAGCTAAAAAAATACATAGAAATGGAAAACACAAAAAAAAAAAAAAAATTGTAGATACATTGTGTTATTTTATCTTATTACTTGACCTATGAGTTTTATACTATTTTCACTACTATATTAGAAATTTTGACTTCTTTTTATCCTATTATTTTTTATAATTTAAATATCAGAGTAATATTATTGATAAAACATATTTTATAATCTCGTTTAATGAATATATGGGCGAGCCAATCCAGGCCTCAAGAGTCAAGGCCCTTGTCGAGGGCTGGCTGACCCACCAATTGACCAGATCTGGAAACTTTGTCTAGGCCCACCTAATGGGCCCAAAAAAATGTAGCCAAGCCTACCCAGCCCAGCCGAACTGTTTGCCCATTGGTTAGGTCTACTCATGCATGAAAATAGAGACTAAATAATTGATAGTTAAAAACATGTTCTTGTTGTGAAATTGAAAATCACTTATATATTTTTATTATCACTATTTCTCCAAACTTTTCTTCATCTTTTTATAGAACAACAATAAAGGGAATTAGACATAATTGCAATATAATCTATGCAACCTTCAAAAAAAAAAAAACTTTTATTTCTTCAAAACTTACTAGATTAGATATATCATGTGAGGTGAAAGCACATTGATGTGTGGTATTATTTTATTTGAGATATTCTTACTAATGGTTATATCAAGGTCATGAAGATTAATACAAAAAATAATCCAGCTAATAGGCCTTACCAATTGCCAAATCCAAGCATTGATTTGGTTAATGTTTCTTGCAATTGAGTTTTACTCTAATAGGGGGAGAAGATTATATGTCTTATTCAAGTAAAGATGGAGATTTGTTGAGTGTGTCTTGAATTCTCTATAGGCTTAGGTCAATATTAGGACTTAGGAGAAGTATAAATATTTTTTTCTCAAGTCATTAGATTAAGAAGCATGACATAAAGAATCTTTAGCTTTTGAGCATATTTTGTAATCCTTGAATTTCCATAGTGGATTTTGCTTCTCCTCTCCCCTGTGGTTTTTCCTGTAAGGATTCTCCACATAAATCTACATGTTCCTTGATTCTTCTCAATTTTAATTATGTTGTAGTTTTTTGCATTAGTCATAACAAAGACATTTTTTGGATGTTCTAAGTCATGTGGCGGGCACAAAAATTTGGAGGCTACCGTTGATTTGAAATGGGAAAAACGAACACTTAGAGGGAAGATCAAATGTCTAGCAAGGTTGGTTGGTTGGTTGTCTAACTAGGATGTAAAAGCTGGAAATTCAAAAATTTCAAACACTGGTCCTTCCTTGATCAAATGTTTGACTTAAGCAATTTTTTGGTTGAGAGACTTTGAACATCCAAACCAAGTGGATGTATAAATGAGCATGGAAAAACAAATAAAATACTAGATTTCACATATTTCACTTATTATGTCAAACCTAACTTAGAAGGAGTTTTTAGATATATTAACAATTTGTAACATCAGCTAAGTGGTGAGTTGAGATAAAAGATGGTGTAGCAAAATAGATACTCAGTAAGAAGATCCAAAGGAAAAGGTTTGTATGGATGCATTAGCTATTAAAGAGTGATACATATATAAAGTGTTAAGGCAGCTTAGCATGCATAAAGCCAAACCAGTGAGTACCCGACTAGTTACATATTTTAAGCTTTTAAGTTGGTCTTGCACTGTGGTTAGAAGAAGATAAAGAATATATGTTTTGTGTTCCTTATGGTATTGCTATTGGTAGTGTTATTAGTAATCTAGAAAGAAACATTAGGAAGCTGTGAAATGGGTTCTAAGATTCCTAAAAGGGACAAAATGTGAGCTTAACATTTGGGAAGAGACGGACTTCGAATGCTATAACAGTTAATAGATTGTAATTTTGCTAGTGACATGGATGGACAAAGGTCCTTGAGAGGTTACATGTTTAGCTTTGTGGATTGTGTCATCAGTTTATGAGTGTAATTACAATTCGTAGTTGCTTTGTTGACCCTTGAAGCAATACATATGGTGTCAACTAAGGAGATCGAGGAAGTTATTTGGCTTAGAGGCTTGTGTTATGGTTAAATATGCAACCTAGAGATGGATGGAGAGAGAAGTACCAAAAAAGTCATAAACCTATTGTATTTGTATTAATTTAGTTCTAAACATGTTCACATTGTACAAATTCAGTTCATCCGGTCAATTTTGGCCAAACAATGCTTTGAGGTGGATGCCGGTCGGTGGTCGGACGTTGACGTGGGCATTGGTGGGATGCTAACATGGCAATTTTTTAATCATTTTTTTTTTTCAAATTTTCTTTACTTTTGTTCTTTTCTTTCTCCTTGGACTTTTTTTTCCTTTTCTTTTCTCTCTTCTTTGGGGACTGTCCTCATGGTCTCTCCTATGGTCGAGTCTACGATAAGGCTTGTTGGTCCTCCAGATCTAGAGGGCTGAAGCCCTCGTGATCCTAGGCCGGGGCCTTGCCTGACAGGACACGCGAGCAGGTTGGTCTCTCCCAAATCTCGTTTATAAAAAAGAATTTCAACACGTTTGACACTCACTCATATTAAATATATATTTTTATATACACAAAATAAATTATCATTTTTTTAGTATTTCAATCAAACCCATTTGAATTACATTCATAAATAAATAAATAATTAAAAAATCCTAGAAGGAATATGCACTAAAAACATTAATATCATTCATTGTTTCAATTTGATAACCATTTCCATAAAATCTGAGAAAAAACAAGGATTCATAATTCATGTTAGATATGTTGGAAAGAAGGAAGGGGTGAAGTATCACAGGAAGTGGGAGTTGAAAGAAAAAGGAAAAAAATTAATAGAAAATTTGAAAAAAAGTTAAAAAATTTAAAAATTGCCATGTCACACGTGTCGAAATGTCCGACATGACACGAAAGGTCTTGGAGAGTGTCGGTGCTTCATAGATCCTAGGCAAAGCCTCACCGGCCACCGTGAGGACAATTCAAGAAGGAAGAAGAGAGAAAAGCAAAAGGAAAAATTTGAAAAAGTTAACAAAATTAAAAAATTGCCACGTCAGCATTCGGCCACCGGGCTAGCATCCACATTAGCACAAGTAGGCAAAAATTGGCTAAATGAACTAAATTGTACCAATGTGAAAAGTTTAGGATTAAATTGGTTCAATTGAAAAGTTTAGAACTAAACTAGTACCGATGTAATATGTTTATGACTTTTTTGGTACTTTTCTTGATGGATAAATAGGTTGATAATTGAAATTTGATAGAATTTGCAGATTTATAAAGTCAATTTTGATATTTGGGAGAACTTTTTTTTTTTTTTAATATGCAAGAATAAGCTAATGATATCAAGTGTGATATGCTTTTGTCAAACTAGAAATTGGAAATTAATGGAAGAGGTGAATGCAAATTTTATAGTGGCTCAATTTAGATTCCCTAACTAACAGCTACCAATAGACTTGATTTCACTAATAATTCTTTTAGAGTTTACAATGTATCTATGCTGATTTTACCCAAAGTTGCTAGATCACATTATAAAACTCCAAACATTATTACGATGCTTGTATATTTCTCAAAAGATAATAAATCAGTGAAGCACCTCAATAAATGAAGCTTTCTCAATTTGTAGGCATTCTCGCAATTCATGTCTTCTTCAACGTGTGTTGATCTTTTCATAATCTTTAAGATCCTAGCTAATGATTGGATAATCATTAGTAGGATCAATTTAGTCATTGAAGATAAACGACACAATTAGTGGGAGATTTGGTTGCCCATAAATCAAATGTTCCCAACAATAGTGTGGTTTCCACAAATAGGATCACCCATATTTGGAAATGATCATTTTCACCAATTTGATTGAAAAAAATTGGATTCCTCCTTTCATATTTTTTCCTAGAGTATCGGGCCCATGGCTTGCTGTCAATATTTCTTAAGACTTAGATTGATAATCAAAGGAAATTTAGGTCTTCAAATCATGAAGTGTAATCATTTAACATGTACATTCTTCTCAAGTGATATAAGAGATTGGGCCTATCAACAATGTGAATCTATTAAAGCTTTTCCATCGATAGTTGATATATATACTACATTCCACTTTCTCCTCTAGAGTATAACCAATACTATATGAATTGTTCACCTTGTTATGGTACATCCAAGCCCCTATGAACTTCCCATTCTTTGACATATTTACCTCCTTCAAGGTCTATCTAGTTATCAATAGTCTTTCACTTTATACTTGAGGATCCATTAGTGGTGACAAAGCTCTACTTGTATAGTTCATCTTGAGATAAGACAACATTTACATATATCAAATATTGATATAGACATAAAGTTTTGTCAATTTCAAAATATTATGGGATGTTTTTCCCAACAGTTTACTCGGTGATATGAGATTGCAGTAGAAGAAGATTGTTCATTATCGTGACTATCAAGTGCAATACATTTGACCAAAGATCAAATGTATCACGAGTGGACAAAGACATTAATAATAGGCAATGTTATTTATCCATGATTCTATTCAAAATCTGTACATGGAAAATGATTTGATGGACATGTTAACAAGGCATATCCCATTAATAGACCTGTTAAAATGGGTCTTAAACTCATAAATGAGTCATATATAGGTCACTTTAATTTTGAAGAGTCTAGCTTAAATGAGTTTCAAATTTAAAGGCTTTAATAAATGGGTCCAAATGGGTTGAGTTTAGAGCCCATTTCAACTCACTTGGCTCATACACACACACACTCTCTCTCCTCTTTCCAACCTTGTAAAAATGTTTTCAAAAAATAGAAACTATAATTTTTTTTTTTTTCTTTTATTTTTTCATCCTTCTTCCATCTTCCTCAGCTGGTGGCTAGCCACAGCGATGACCAGTGACCAGCCAAGCAAGGGACGAGCTCACCAAGGTTTAGCACTCGTGAGGCTTGAGCTTGCCGATCGGGCGAGGCCAAGACCTCTCCGACATCTAACGAGACTTAAGCCTTATCAATCTAACAAGACTCGAGCTTGCTAGATCTAGTGAGGTGGAGCCCTTGCCGAGGCGAGCTTAGCTCGGCTCATTGGATTTAGCAAGGTGGAGCCTCGCTTGAGGTTGGCTCAACTCAACTCACTAAAATCGCACAAGCTCTAGCATTACCGATCTATGGTGAGGCTCAAGCTTGCTTGTGGCCAATCGCTTGCCATTGTTGTGGCTAGCAACCAATCAAAGAAGAAGTAAAAAGAAAAAAAAAGAAAATTGATTTTTAAAAATAAAATTTAATAAAAATTATATTTTTAAAAATATATAATAATAATAATAATAATAATAATAAAACATATTAAAAAGAGTGTACGGAGAATAATCAAATTCAAATCTTTTATACAAAGTGGTGGAAAATATTTTTTGATTTATTTTAATAATTTAGGCAAATTTTAGAAAGTATTGTTATTTTCCTAAAAAATGACTTTTTGGAAAACATTTTAAAAAGGATGCTTAATTATAAAAATTATAAAAATTATCCACTAAATTTCTTAACAAAAAAAAAATTGTCCACTAAATTTGTATTGCATGAAAGTATTTTAGCAATACCATATTTTGATAATAAACAAGCTTTCCTAGATTTAGTTAAATGGCTAAGGCTAGGTGTGGGATCAGGTATGTGTCAATAAATTTGTATTCTGATAAATGGGTCATAAACAAGTTAAATGACCCAATTTGGGTCGACTATTTATGACCTAATCTAAACCTAACCTTACCCACCCATTTGATAGGTCTACCCATCAATCAAGTTCCAATACTGTTCGAACTTGATCAACATTTGTGGTAGGTGAAAAGATCATGTGGTAGACAACCAGAATGAATCCAAAGTTCTAGGATTACTTTGCATCGAAAATGAAAAGGATGGATGTTCGGAGGTAAAATTAGACATCCGGCCTAGGCTAGTTGGATGATCAACTAAAGGCGTGTTTAGTAACGCTTCTATTCGGAGAACAATTTTTTTTATCAAAAATGATTTTTTATAATTTTGCTCTCGGGAACAATTTTTGAGCATGGAAGTCGGAGATTTTTTTCTCTCTTGCCGAGGTTTTTCTAGCCGTTGTTTATTCTTGCCGTGCTTGTTGTTTTGTTTGTTTCATCCCTGTGTTGGGACACCACAGTTGCAGTTTTTATATAATAACATCCTTTCACTCATAATGAATTCTCAAAGTGCAAGTTTTGATGTCTTGATCTTTTGTACATTTGGCATTTCCTCTATTTATATAGTACCTTTACCAAAAAAAAAAAACAATTTATGAGCAAAAGAATGCATTTGGTAACTCCATAAAATTTTATTCCTTGAGATAGAAATGCATTTGGTATGATTCTTTTTTTTTTTTATTTCTTTTAATTTTTTAATACTTTTATTATATTTTCTTATTTTTTTTTTTTTCTTTTTCTTTTCTCTTTGACCAATCGCCGCCCACCTCCGTGGCCAACAACCGGCTAGGCAAGGTCCGGTGAGCTCGCTAGAGGCTCGCCATGCCAAGGCGAGTTTAGCAAGCTCGTTGGAGGCTTGCCTCGCCAGGCCACGAGTGAACCTCAACCTCACTCAAGTGACGCGAGGTTGGCCTTGCCCTAGCTTAGCAAGGCCTGAGCCTAGCCCTAGCCGGGGAGGCCGAGTTCGCCAAGGTTCGGTGTTGTCGAGGGCCGATGACGCTCGCAACGTCACCGGCCCTCATTGGTCGATCGCTAGCATTGGCCATGGCCAAGGCTAGCAACCGACCAAAAGAAAGAAGTAGAAAAGGAACGAGAAGAAGAAAAGAGAAGACAAGCGAAGAGAAGAAAAATAAATTCTTTGTTTTTGTTCTTTTGATTCTTAGGAATTGTTCTCAGAAACAAGAAATTACTTTTTTCTACTTTCTTATTTCTATTCTAAATCTATTCCTAAAAATAAAATAAAAAATAAAAAACATATTTTGTTCATGGAAATAAAATTTTTACCAAACATGTTTATATTCTTTTTTTTTGTGGAACAAAAGGATAGAAATAGTTGTTCCGGATAACAGAAATTTTTTTCACCAAATAGGGCCTAAGATGTAAAAGCTGGAAATTCCAGCATTTTGGATGTCCAATGATTGGACGTCCAACTTGAGCGATCTTTAGGGCGAGAGATTATGTACGTCCGGCTCGCTTCGAGCGGACAAATGAATGTGCACGGGATCAAATAGAAACAAAGGTTTTGACCTATTTCACTTGTTACGTCAAGTCCAACTCAAGGAGAGCTTTTAGGGAATCGCGAAGAAAAACTTATTGTAAGAGATTTTCTTGATTAACTCATGTGGGGCTTATTTGGGTATAATCGGGGTCGTGAAACACTTGTGAGTAAATATGACTAGGTGAATATAATCTTTACCGATTATAATGGAACTATCTCATTGAAAATCTGCTAAAGTATGTAAATCTATTGTGTTAGGTTTTCTTCTTCTTTTTTTGCGATTATTTCTTGCTCAAATTGTTTTGGTTTTGTATGCTCTAACACTAATGAAGTCTCTATACTTCAAATTTATCTAATCAAATCCTTTAACTTACGCAAAATGTTTCATCAAGTCTTTTTGGTACAAAATTCGGCCAAATCCAATTGACATAACCAATTGTAGTGGAACTATCTCGTTGATCTCTTTGTAGAGTAGGCACACTACTAAAGCAGGTAAATTCATTGCATTAGGTTTACTTCTTCTTCTTCTTTTTGCATTTATTTCTGCTCAAATTGTTTTGGTTTTGTATGCTTTAACACTAGTCAAGTCCCTATACTTCAAATTTATCTAATCAAATGCTTTTACTTACGCAAAATGGTTAATCAAGTCTTCTTGGTGTAGAATTCAGCCAAATCCAATTGACATGACCATCATAGAAAACTAAAGACTAATGTGAATTAAATATGACTTACATGGATACCACTGTAGGGTTGGAGTTAATGAACGGATTAAGCTTTTTAGTTTGCTTTCATGCCCTCACCAATTCACTATTCACGGTGGGTGTTCACACAGACAATACTTGATCTAAGTTATGCTTCGCCATCTTTTAATAGTTGCTCAGTTGGATTTAGTCAGATTTTATGTTGGAGGGCTTGATTAGAAGGGCTGAAAACATAGAGACTTGATCAGAAAAGTAGCAAGAAAACAAGGACAAAAAAATTAAAAAATTGAGAGAGAAACGGTGGCCTTAATAAAGTAAATGGCAAAGTTTTTTGACGAGAAATTAAATTGGGCTAATGGGCCAAGGTCCAATGAACTAAGTCAATCCACGTGCGTGGATTTCCCTATTCTTAGGAGTTTATTCCTACGTGCAACGCTCGCATCCGTTGACCGTGTTCTTCAGGCTCCGCCGCCGCGAGACCAGAACTTGAAAATCTCCTTCACCAGAGCGTCCAAAAGTGCAAACATATTATTTCTGTTCCCTGCAAAACACCTCCACAACTTCTCTGATAGATGTCCAGCTGGTCCACAATGAGGAACATGATCAATCATCATAAATAACCTGAGTTTTTTCATCTTTTTGAACGAGTCTGCATTCATGATCAAGTCTTCTACAGCAACCTTGTCTAGTTTAATACCTTCAATGGCATTTGTTCCCTGGTAGAGTGAAATAAAAATAATTATGCATATTGGAAGCACTTGGAAATCATTATGACTATTCAAATAGGCCATTAAATGCTTACTGAATTTTGTTTAAACACTTCTAGAGCATCCTCATGATGCCAAATTCTGCTTCGCTTACTGGGATTTTTAGGGCACTCTTGAATGACAATTTGTCTACCCATTTCTTCAAACAAATCATGCATCCATATTTTGTTATTTTCGTCGATGTATATGAGCAACTTTTGAGCTAGAATCTCAATTCCACTATTAGCGTGGACACCGCATTGGTCTAGGGACTTGATGATCTCTTCTTTGTCATATCCATTAAGAAAACAAGCAATGTCAAGAAAAATTGTCCTCTCATTGTCCTCTAGGCCATCGATAACAATCCTTAGTATGTCATGAATCTTTACCTGACGGATTCTTTTTAGTCGACAAAAAGCTCCTTGCCATTCTTGACACTTTTGCCATTCAAGAAAGAACCCATTACGGTGAGTGCCAAAGGAAGCCCTTTGAAAAAACTGATGAAGCAATTTGAGAGCATCTTATAATCATTTTGGGGATATCGTTCTTGGAACGCATTCCAACTGAAAAGGTTGAGAGCTTGGTCATCATTTAGTGGTCGTACCTTATAGATTTCATTGCATAGGCGATTAAGGTTTCTTTGTGGCGAGGTATCAAAATAACTCTACTTCCCGAGCCTAAGTTTAATGCTTTGATCAGGTGGCTTAGTGGCTCCGCCAACCCTTCAACATCATCAAACACCAACAAAACCCTCTTGTTGTGAAGCTTACTCCTCATCAGGTTGATTGCTACATGAATATCATCGCTAAACTCCAAATTGCTAGGAATGTCACCAAAAAGGGTCTCCAAGATTTTAATGATGCCAGCTTGGCTCGATATATCCGTCATGTTCGAGAGAAAGTAAGCTCCGATCAAATTGATCTGCAATTCGGTGGTACAAAGCCCTCACTATTGTAGTCCTACCTATTCCACTAGTCCCGGAAATTCCCACGATTAGGACCTCCTCAACCTCTAATTGGAGTAAGGAGTACAAGGCTTGTACCTGAGAATCTAACCCAACTAGATGGAAAGCAAGCGGTTTCTTGTGCAAGCTGCTTAGTCTTCTTGAGATTTTCTCCACAACGGATTGGATGAATTCAGCTTCAAGTCTGCAAATTGTCGACAACAAAGGTGTAACTGGTGATTCATGCCACTAAAAAATGAAGACAAGATAATTAAGATTATAATCTAGGACTTGGAGTATCGTCCATATAATTGAATGCAATATTCAATATCTAATCCAATATAATTGAAGGCGTGTGAGAGATTGGCTAATCTTATAAGCCACAAATTAAAAGAAGCGGGATAGTTATCAGTCGATGAAAAACTCTGTATGCACACCGAAAGAAAAGGTTCTGCTATAGAAAGTTTCTTGGCAGACAATGATGTCATATAAAAACTTGAGAGAGAGAGCGAGAGAGATTAGAGAGCAGCAACAACAAGATAGAAGGGCAACGAACTGGAGGCAGAATATTCTGTTAAACCCTAGCAAGGTATCACGGTCCAAACAAAACAAAGACTAACTACTTTTTTTTTTTTTTTTGGTCTTTGACAGAAAGATCATTCCATAATGGAAAGTTTTTCTGGTGAAAGGAAGGGTTGCATCATAGCTAGGGTTTACCCTGTGTTGGCCGTGGAAGATGTCTGGACTTGCCGGTTTTTCTTCTCTTTAATATTAACGAAAAGAATGGGAGTTCTGATAACCTCATATAGAAAAAGGAGCTCATATGCTTTCAAATTCACCCACTCCTATGTTTTAAACAATGGTACTCAGAGTTAAGTGAGGGAAATGATGCATGAAGGAGTGATTTCTTTATGCTTGGGGGAAGAAGTGAGGAGAATAAATTGGTTTGTTGTTTGGTTATCAAATCCAAAAATATGAAATGAGGGTTACAACTTGAAAAAATCTAAACACTTCTTTTCTTTCCAAATAATGACCTATCGTATTACTTAACTGAACACTTCTATTTTGCTGTACGTGGAAATCAGTATGTGCTGAAACATATGCTTCGGACGTAAATCTGATAAACGCTAAGAAAAAAATGGTTGTTTATAGAAGATAACACAGTGTCAAGGACTGTAAGCATAACAATCATAATAGCACAAAATGTCGTGTTTTTTTTCCTGCCAGCTATGAACTAGTGAATATATAAATGAAAAGATGCTGTCGGTGTTGATGTTGAATCTCTTTGGTGAGCCATAAAATTGAGTTGGAGTCTTATTCTATGAAAGTTAGTTTCCTAGTAAAAGGATTCCAAGCATTTCCAAATATTCCTACTGCCCACAGACCAAAAGACTGGCCTTAAAGAGCAAGTCTTGTTGTTTCGCGGACCAAATAAGTAATTTCCTTTAAGAATCCTCCCTAGAAAACACTGAAGGAAGAGAGAAAGTTAGTACCTGTTTTCGAGAGACCAACCAGTGAGATTGCCGGCCTTGCGGAGAGCATCTCTCCACCTCTGGATGTTGTCCACATTCTCCTGCCCGTAACCCTTCTCGCTTTGGCCAATCCTCGTGAATGGTCCAGACTGCTCTCGCATCTCTCTAGGGTCGACGTCCATGAAAATAAGGAACACCAGCTGGCCTTTCTTTCCCTTGCACTCGAGGATCTTATCCAGCTCATCCAGGCACCACGGTGAGGAGGCGTAGTTCTGAGAGATGACAACGATAGCGCTCCTCGACTGCTCGATTGCTTCATTGATTACTGGTGCGATCTCTAGTCCTCTTTCTAGAGTATGGTCGACAAATGCCCTTATCTTGTTCCGCTCAAGAGCATCATAGAGATGGCTCACAAAGTTGCGCGTGTCAGCTTGTTTATAACTGATGAACGTATCATGAACACACCAAGGAATGGAGGAGGGGCGTGAGAAGAGTTGTGGCCTGGCTGTTAGGCTATGTGGGAGAGAAGAGAAGCGGTGTGGAAAGAAAGAGGTCAAAGTGAAGGGAGAGACTTGCAATTGGAATTGCGATGCTCTCTTGTATAGGAGGCCTGGATTCAATGGAGGAGGAGCAAAAGGAGGGAAAAACTTGCTCTTGAGTTGGCCAAATTGGATCATCATTTTACTAGAATTTGCCATCGAAACACCCCCAAAATCAAAGCAAAGAAATTGCTGTACCGTGTCCATTCACAATACAAGCTCCCTCGGCCTATTTATAATGAAAATCAGATTGTGAGCCCTCTCTCTCTCTCTCTCTCTCTCTCTCTCTTTCACACGCCCTCGTAGAGACAGAGCGTTTTTGTCAATCATGGTACATTGCAATATCTGTCCATAGTTGTTTTGTCCATCAGATCTTTTTCTCCATTGCTTTCTCGGCACATGACCACTTGTTACGGTGAGTCGTGACCGTCTGTTTGACCTTTTTTTGGAAAGTTTGAACCGCTCGGGAACAGCTACTCATTAAAATCTGACACAAACCAGGGCAGAATCAAAGTGCCAGTGGTGATCAGCCGATTTATCCTGACCACAACGAAAGGTTTTCAAATGAGCCATGAAACATGTGGCCCCGCTATTATGGGATGCTGATAGAGAATAGTTTGAAATGAGTGAACAAACGCGTGTTTTACCGCACATTGAACACCACGAAGATTTTAAAATAAGACATGCGGTCATCGGCATTACACTGAAAAAAAGAAGACTATTACATTGAATGTGAAGTCAATATACCTCATGAGAAATTAGATACGGGGTGATCCGAGGGCCTCTTTTTATCACAATTAGATAAAAGGATGGAAAATGCTAGGTAAACTTCTGGCCATAGTTATTGTTGGAAGAAATTCTTGAAAACCACCGACAACTATACAAATATTTGAGGCGTGCAAGCACTAGGGTGAACATAACTATTTGGGTGTGGCGGGAACAAGATCATGCATGAAACCAGCACACACCCAGCAGGCTAATACTTATTGAAAACTCGGTCGTACGGTCTAGCTAAGTAACAGCCAAAAAGATAAAATAGTAAACGGCTAGAATTCCGGTGTGGGGGGATATCCACTTTACACAAGGTTGGGCCCAATCTCATGTGCGCTAGCCCAACGTATTTTTCTTGTTGATACGAAGCTTATAAGATGAGCCAATTAATAAACTGAACTAGAGAAGCATCTCAACCAACGTGGGACGAGGTAAAAAAAAGAAGAAAAGAAAACCAAGCTTTCTGAGATACTTTTCTGTAACTATGGTACTGCATCATCATTTTCTTCTACCCTCCTTTCTTGGGGATAGTTTTGCCTTATTGTAATTTGCCAACTTAGAGAGATTAGTTGATGAAGGATATGTTGAAAACCTCCTCTAATTTTTTGAAGTTGACATAATTATTTGTCTACATCAAATGTTAGACAAATGCAAATATTGTCTTATCTCAGGTTGAACAAATACAGGTGAAGCTACCTTCCACCAATCCTTGGCTCGCTTTGCCTTTGGTGCCTTATGTTATCTCATTTGGAATGTAAGGAATAACATTATCTTTCACAATGAAAGATTATACCTCCCAGCTTTAAAGGACCACCTTCGTAAAGCTGTCAATGATAGGGCCTTATCATTTCCCAAGGTCTCGGACAACCCCGTAATAAAAGACTACAACTTGGCTGGGGCATCCACCCCTCCATCTTTGATTGATTATGCTTACTATCGGCTGCCTCCCCCCACCCCCTCTTTTTCTTCCTTGGCTTGAAGGTTGGTGAAGCTGTCCTTTGCTTCATTGCTGCCCATCTCGCTGTTGTTGGTTGATGCTTCTGATGGATCTCTCCCGAATCTCTCCTGATGATGCGGCTTGGGTTCCCATCTTGGTGTCTCTCCTGCTCTTCTCCTCTTTGTGTCTTTTCCTTGTGCGGGCCACAATGTTGTGTGCTATTTTCCCTTGTCTCCTTTGTTGATCGCTGTTTTGGTCTTCTTTTGCTACTTTTTTTTTTTTTCTGCAATGTATCTCTCTTGCAGCTCTTCCCTCCCCTTTTCTCCCCCGGCCTCGGCCCCTTCCACTCGTTTGGATTTTCTGTCCTTTTGAGTGTGAGCTGGTGCCAATAACATATTCTCATCAGAAATGATTATTTTTTGTTCTATTCTCGGGAACAATTTTTAAGCATTTTAAATCGTTTGGTAACTGTCCAAAATTTCCGATTCTGGAATAGAATTGTGCTTGGTACCATGCTCATTGATTATGTTCCAAATCAATTTCTTTTAATTTTTCTTTTTTTTTCTTTCTTTCTCTCCTATTCTTCTTCTTCTTCAAGTGGCCGGCGACCTCATCGGAGCATCGCCAACCCTTGGCGAGATTGACCTCGTTGGGGTGGGCGAAGCTCAACCTTGCTAGTGGCTAGGTGAGCCTCGCTAAGGCTAGGCAAGGCCTCGCCTAGCCACCGGTGGGGCGGGCAAGGCTGGCGAGGTCAAGCCTCACCGATGGTTGGGCTTGCCACCCGCCCTAGCTGGCGAGCCTTCCAAGTGAGCCTTCGAGCTTGCTAGACCGGTTGCCGCGTGACTAGCGACGGTGGGCAACAAGCAGCAAACAACAACCGCAACGGCGGCAAGCGACGGTAGATGAAAAAGAAGAAAAAAAGGAAGAAGAAGAAGAAGAAGGAGAGAACGTATGAGTAGAGGAGGAGTTTCACTTTTTTTTAATTCATTTTTTTGTTCCGGAACAAGAATCAAGTTTTTTTTTTATTATTAATTCTACTCCAAATCTGTTCCTAAGAATAAAAATTTTACTAAATGTAATTCTATTCCCAAACGCTCTTGGAAACAAAATTTCAGAATCAGTTACTATTTGGATGGTTACCAAACAGGCCTTTAAGTTACATTTGGTTGTTTTGATTTTTAATCACGATGGGACTAAATAGGATAAGATATGAAATTTTGGAATTTGCTTTTTTTTTTTTTATCCACTATTTTGGTGAATTGCAAAAATAAAGTCAGATATATTTAAATCTTATCATTTTCATTGCTTGATATAAATAATTTATTACTATAAATGAACCTAACAATTACAAAAATAGAGATGGTAAGAATATCTCATAACATTCTTGCCTACTTCATTTTATTTGCTTATTTTTTATAATCTTTTCCCTCTTTTTTAATTCTTTTTTTTTATTTCTTTGTCCCTCTTCCATCATTCTCTAATATAATGTTATTAAATAGTAAAATATAATACTAAAATGCCTCAAATACTAAATATATATTTATTTATTGAATTTATATTACAAGATAGAAAGAAATTCAAATATACTAATAAAAACATGAATAAAAAAAAAAGGAGATTGATGTTTTTTTCATTATTTTGAATTTTTATTTTAGAATTCAAATATTATTTTAATTTTATTAACTTAATAAGTTTGTTATTCTAGAAAAATAAATTTTATATTATGAATATTATAAATCATATCCACCTTTATTCCACTTCCTCCATGGAATAATTTTATTCGGGTATTATCTCTTTGTATGCAACTCTATTCTATCTTGAAAAGGCACTAAATAAGGATATGATAAATTTTATCTTAACCATCAAACATAACCTTATATTTTTGTTGAGCAAAAAGTCATTTACTGAGAGTGATTCACTATCTATAATCTCTTTTGAAAAGCGTATGGGTGCCATAGTAGCACTTGGAATTTGGTAGTGTGATCTAATAGCTTTGAGAAGAAGCAGTATGGTCTACTTTGTAACCTCTTGTGGAATTTATAGTAAAATCGAGCCTGTTGGTTAGTCTAGGGTAGTGGACATTTTTTAAGCTAGCAATACAACCTAGATGAGAAGTAAATAGGTTTTTCTCAAACTTCAAACAAATATTTTTGCTGAAGACTATAACAATAGTTTGGTAGTAATCGATAGCAGATCAATGGTGACATGTATAAGTGTTGCTGACAAGTAGATATAGTAAAAATAATAAGCTAATAGAGGCAATAATGAGAAAATAGAGAAGATTGTATGGGGATTTATGAAGGTTTGGCTTTATCCTTAAGCCTACATCCTCTTTCCACGGTAACAAACTCAACACTAGCTAGAGTCCCTAGGAATCTTTAAGCAAAGTTACAATCAACACATACTATTCTTATAAAATGACATATGACATTATCATGACATGAGTACTACTATTACACTTGTACACTTGTACACTTGCTTTTAACACGATTACAAAGCATCGTGAATATTGCACAAAGAACTTTTAGATGAACATGTGTACAATATTATCAAAGAGAAAGAATAATGAACATTGCCATTATTTCTTTAATTTCATTCAACCCTTTTTAGCTTCTTTAATCCTTATATAATCTCCAATCCATTTGTTGGAGACTCTTTGGGATGCAAGGAGACGTTACGGATTGATTGGAGTAGTTACCAAGGTTAGAATTGCCTAAACAATCCATTGCTGGAGCAATTCCAAGGTTTTCCCAAAATGGAGTCTGTTGATGCTATACATCTATTAATCCTTTGGAAATTTGCAGATTGTTATCTTACCTGTTCTCGATTTTCCTATGGTTTTCTCGGCATGTTTACGGTTTTAGTCCTTTTGACAAATGGTTGTCTTCAAACAACTCATTCACCAACATTCTCAAGACTCGATATCAGAATGATACAAAGCTTTTTATCACTCGATATCAACACATGTATATAATTATTAGTTTGTTGATGCTGTCCATGGTTGAACTGTGTGAAATGACTAGTGATCAATCATCCAATGATCTTTCTCGGTATGTTAGCTTCCAAAGACTTCATGTTGATGAAATATTAAATATGGTACCAGTAAGTCTTCATGAGATCCTCATCATATTCGACTTATTCATCTCTTATTGATAACCATTAGTCTTCACTAAACTCTCAAAGATCGTTGATGTCATCATGGTCTTTCTTAAGCTTTCCACGACTATCTGCACTTGGATATTAGTACAGAGGATAGTTTTAGAATCATCAAAATTTCATAGGTTTGTTTTCTCAATAGGCGTAGACTTGATCTAAATCAAATCACTTCTCTCTCTCTCTCTCTCTCTCTCTCTCTCTCTCTCTCTCTCTCTCTCTCTCTCTCTCTCTCTCTCTCTCTCTCTCTCTATATATATATATTTTCATACTTATTTGATAGAAGCATATTTAATTGATAACATCAAGTTACTGTATTAAATAGTTTCTACATACATCAAACTTTGATTTTATTAATGCCAAAAAATCGACCAAATTTTGACTATCAACCTTTTCATCCCCTTTCTAAGTTGCATATTTAGCAATAACAATTGATGCGATAGCAGCTTGCTCATATATTTTGAAGTGCTTTATTTCAAGAGTATAAAGATTTGCCATGGCTAGTCATATTGGTGCAGGAGTCTGTGAAGGACAATCAATGACGAGACCTCCATATTTTGATGGAAAATATTATAGCTACTAACAGTGCACGATGAAAGCATACATCAAATCAGTGGATCCAGCAAGTGGCAATAACAATGACAAAGTGAAGTACTATGTGACGGATACAGAGAGGAACATTCTTTCAACTCCAATTTTAACTTTGTAATATAATACATTGATAATTCCTATCACTATATGAAAGTCTTGAAAATTTGAAGAACAACGATGTTCATTTTAAACGTGTTTACTTTTTAATATTTGCATGGAATTCATTTCCATCAAACTGTCCCCACAAAATCTTAAAATCAACTTTCATCAACCTTATTTTAAGTTATCCAAAAACGTGTTTTCTTTTTGTTGACTCCTTAATAGCACGTTAATGCGAAATACGTTTGATGGGTACATAAAATTTGCTTACAGTGCATTTAACAGTATATGATTTTTAAGTAATTCATGCAACGTGTGGGTGGATGACTAATTGCAAATAAAATGAATTTCGGACTAAAACTCGGCATTCGCAAACCTTATATTTATTTTACATGTTTTGTCATATCACTTTTTTTTTCCCTTTCCGAGGATTGACTAATGTGAGTCCGCGACGTTGATCAAGACTTGACGGCATAATCTCTATTGCCACTGAGAACTTCCTTCTTCTTCTTGTTTTAGTGCACATCTATATTAAGGCTTCATTCATTCCCTGAAAAATGTGACATTTCTAAAAATATTTTCTAGAAAATTTTTTCCAAGAAAATAACCATATTTTCTCATATTCGGTTAAACCTTAAAATTAAACTAGAAAATATTTTTCTCATATTCGGTTAAACCTTAAAATTAAACTAGAAAATATTTTCCACTATTCAGTAAGGAAAATCTCATCATCCATGCACCCCTTCAATATTTTTTTTATTATATTTTAAAATATATTTTATATTATTTTTTTCTTTTTCTTTCATTTTTTTTTCCTCTTCATTGGCTAGTCATCTGTGACGACGGCGACTAGTGACCAGCTATAGGCAAGCTCAAGCCTTACCACAAACCAGCAAGGCTGGAGCTTGCCAAGCCGAGCTGGCCTAACATCGACAAGCTTGAGCCTCACCAAATTTAGTGACATGGGTGGGGCTCGAACCTCACCCCCGCACAACTTCACCTGGATCTAGTAAGGCTCGAGCTTGCTTGAGGCGAATCAAGGTTTTGGCAACCCTTGAGCAAGGCTTGAGCTCACTTGTGACCGGTCACCGACTAGCCAATGAAGAAGAAAAAGAAAAGACTAAAAATATTTTAAAATTGATCTTTTGAAAAAGAAAAAGGAAAAATAAAAGGAAAATGTGTTTGGTGAAGGAAAGTGAGGTGAAAGAATATATGGAAAATGTTTTCGTTTTTTGAAAAGTGGAAAACATTTTTCCCTATTTTAGAAGACTTTTTTTCTGTTAATGGAAAATGTTTTCCCTAACAATTCATTTTTCATGAAATGAATGATGGAAAATTCGAAAAATAGTTTTTTGGAAGTTATTTTTCCTGAAATGAACAGAGTGTAAAAGGTTGTTCATCTTTTAATACTCTTTTTATGCTCTTATTGAATAATGTTAGTATACTGACGAGTAATAGAAGGATCACTTTAATTAGGAAAAGTATTACCTTTCAAGTCTGTTGACCTCGTGGACATTCTTTTGGAAAACACATGATTTAAATAGGCCCTTTACGCCAAATTTGATTGTCAGGATAGTGTCACTGAACTGTCGCAACCCTAAGACGAATTTTGAAGGTCTAACAAAATTGCTAGGTGGACGCGTACAATCCACTTGTGAGGTGACATTTACTCTTTCTCACGGACTCTCTAAAATCCAGTTGACTGCAACATGATTTCTCATTCTTTATTAATTTAAGGAGATTAGAGTCGTCACTAACCTATTTTAGACCAGTTAGGAGTTGCGTTACTTCTGTGAACCAAAGATTTCGAGTTAGTAGACTTGATTATGCTAATTTTAGCTAATGCTTATCACCAATACTTTTTCCTTTTTAATAAAACGTTATTTCACATGATCTTTTTTCCAATTTTATTCCTAAACGTGCAAATTTATGTGACCATGCATGAGCGTGCAAGCAGTAAAAGTCGCTTGATAATCATAAACATTTAGTTTAATCAATATGTAAAAACAACTTGAGTCTTATTGGGCAAAATTAATATAAAACTCTGTCACTGACTCCAACGAGCAAAGCGTGAAAGGCTAAAATGCATCCCTACATGCCTACTTTGCATGAAAGCTCTAAGTTTTATAAAGAGTTAATACTACAAAAAATACTAAACTAGTACATTTGTAACAAATTTATCCTAAACAAACCCAAATTGAGATATTTAAGACAAATTTATCTTTCCTTAGTTTCCATTAAATTTTACCGTCAAATTATTAAATTGGATAACATGTGCTAGTTTAATGGGTGTATCAATCTAGGGTTTTACTCTCAATTTTTCACAATATAACACTTTATGATTTTTCGTAATATTAATTCAATTTAACAGAAATTAACAAAAGCAAATTTGTCACAAATATATCAATTTTGGATTTTCATGATAAAAAAATTAAGTTAATTTATCATATATATATATATATATATATATATCAGTTTATAATTTTTTGGTTAAAAAATTAGCTTGAAATAAATTTATTATACATGTATTAATTTAGAATTCTTGGTGATATTGACTTTTTTATGTTTTATTTATTATATAATTGTGAAAGATTTCCTAATCACCTATGCCTTATGTCTGATAAGCTGGATGCCTGGACATGTGTTCTAACTAAAAAGGAGAAGAAAATAGAAGACAACAACCACCCATCTAGGTGGCGCTGTTGGCGGTGAGCTTCTCCTCCTAACGTAAGGGGAGGAGTTCGATCTCCGGGTGTCGTAAGGTGACTTACTCGGGACACGGAGAGTGATGGTGACTCACGTGACTTCTCAGGATTTACTATGCCGCGCTGTCGACATACAGGGCTTCCTGGGTTATTAAAAGGAAAAAAAAAAAAAATAGAATACAACTGGGAAGCACAAGATGTTCAACGGACGCGGACTGTCAGCCTCTGACACGACCGGGAAAATCGAGTCTCTGACCAATGACCATGGTGTCGAAAGACGAGGGAAACTTCCAGAGGCGCTGACCAGAGGCGCTGACCAGAGGCGCCCGCAAGCCGACAACGACGAGGGAAACTTCCAAAGCAAGGCGCTGACCATGGATTGATTGATCGCAATGCACGTCGCGAGATTAGCGGGGTGTGCGCGTCATAATGAGCATTGAAGACCTACTGCCAAAGCCCCCACCAACAACGTGTTCTTCCCTTTTTGTCTTCTTCCTGTTTTGTGGAGAAAACGAGAGCAAGAAGATTGGAAAGTCATAATGAGCATTGAAGACCTGTTGCTAGGCTGAATTAGGAACCGCACATGAAAATTTTAATTAATGGAGTCCGAAAATTATTTAAAAAATCATAAATTTATTTTACTTTTATCAATTCAATTCTAAATATTTTTTATTTTTGTTAATTGAGTCATAAATATTTTTATATTTTATGAATTAGGTTTATTCGGCCAATTTTACCTAAAGATCGCTAATATGGATGCCCATCGTTTTACGTGACATGATCAATGTTAATGTAAACGATTTTAATAATATTTTAATATTTTTCACAGTTTTAATATATTTTTATTTATATTTAGGAAAATCTCAAATAATGATCCAAAGTGAGCCTACTTTCTCAAATAAGGACCCGAAATGATAATTGTTCCAAATAAGGATCCGAAGTGACTAACAAGTCTCAAATAAGGACTTGAACCCACCAATCGGCCAAAATCTTCACCGGTCGGCTCAAATAAGGACCTAAACCCACCGACTGGCCAAAATCTTCACTATTGGCGAGCATGTGACATTTCCAATGGCTGGAATATGGGCAATTTTGTCCCAAAAAATTATAGATAGAAATTAACAAACCCTAAAAACAAAATCCCCAAACTCTTCACGTTCTTCTTCTTCCGCTCTTCATCTTTTACGTTCTTTGTCCCTCGAGAACCCAAATTCTCTATTGATGGAGCAAGATCCCTATTTCCCTGAGTTCCAAAGGTACGTGCCCTCCCTCCCTCCCTCTTTAAATTTGAACGAAACCGACCTCGGTCGAATGGAAGTGTGAATCAAAGTGTATGGTGAACCTAGAAAAAGATAATGAAAAATTGAGGCCCTCGTGTTACACATGAGTGTCTCAATAACTAAAATGTGACTTTACTCAAGATTTGTCTTCTTCGTTGGAAAGAAACAAAGACAGAAAACAAAAGAAGAAGATGTGAAGAAACGAAGGTAGGGGTTTCTTGTTGTATTTCAATTCGTGTTCCATTAATAGAAAATTTCCGTGCTCCAAGCAAGAGAGGACAAAGAACGGAGAAGATGAAGAGTAGAAGAAGAAAAACGTGAGAACATGAAAAGTTTTTCTTTTCAGGTCAAAAGAACGTGAAGAGTTTAGGGGGTGGTTTTTAGGGTTTGTTAATTTCTATCTATATTTTTTTGACAAAATTGCCCATATTCCAGCCACTGGAAATGTAACACTCTCACCGGCCGGTGAACATTTTGGTCAGCCGGCAAGTTCATGTCCTTATTTGAGACTTGTTAGCCACTTTGGGTTCTTATTTGAGACAACGGTCACTTCGGGTCCTTATTTGAGAAAATAGGCTCACTTTAGATCCTTATTTGAGATTTTCCCTTTATATTTTCTTCTCTTTCTTTTTTTCCTTTCCTTTTTATTTTTCTTTTTCCCTCCACTGGACTCAAGCAAGGGCTACCTTCACCTAAGTAAGTGTGGGACACCCGCACCAGCACCTAATGAGGCCATCTTGCCGACACCTAGCGAGGCCAACCTAGGCAAGTACATCCCTTGCCTAAGGCTAGCCCTAGCCGAACTAGGCATAGGTGTCCCTCACCGAGGGTGGCCTCGCCTAGGGCCTTGTGATGGTAGGTGGAGGGAAAAAGAAAAATAAAGAAAAATAGAAAATAGAAAGAAAGAAAAAAGGAAAGAGAAGAAAAGATTGTCCACGTATTATGTCACATAAAAACAACTAATTTTCCAACTTAGTTTTCATCGGTTCAATTTTCAATTCTATCATGAAACCATGGTTATCCCTTGCTGAAGTTGGCCAAAAAAGGTGTCGGTGGGAAAGAGAGAGAATGCGAATGGGCATGACAAGTATAACGTGGAACATGAAAAGTTTCACCTTCAACAAATGTAGCTTTTTTTTTTTAGATAAATAACTTTAGAAAATTTAAAAATTATATTCCATATGATTTAGCTATTTTTTAATTAATTATACTGCCTGCTAATCTAACATGAATTAGGAACCGCACATGAAATTTAATTAATGGAGTCCGAAAATTATTTAAAAAATCATAAATTTATTTTACTTTTATCAATTCAATCCTAAATATTTTTATTTTATTTTTGTTAATTGAGTCTTAAACATTTTTATATTTTACAAATTAATTTTATTTGGCCAATTTTGCCTAAAGATCGCTAATATGGATGCCCATCGTTTTATGTGACATGATCGATGTTAATGTAGACGATTTTAATAATATTTTAATATTTTTCAAAATTTTTAATATTTTTCAAAAAATTTAATATTTTTTATTGTTTCCTTTCCTTTCCTTTTTTTTTTTTTTTTTTGCTTTTCTTTTTCCCTCTACCAAACTCAGGCAAGGGCTACCTTCACCTAAGTAAGTGTGGGACGCCCGCACCAGCACCTAGCGAGGCCATCTCATCGGCACCTAGTGAGGCCAATGTCACGCCTCGAACCCCGAGGTCGTGCACATCCCACTGCGGTCGATCAAATATGCGACATCCCTGGATACGTCGCCGACCCATTCAATTTATTACGCATGCGGAAGCGAAACAAATCCCCGACAAAATTTAACTTGGGATAGAAAAGCAGGCAATCAATCACAATACCAAACACTCATTCACAAACACATAGGTTTAAATACAACTGGACTGTCTACAAAATAGACCAGCTCAATGAATGGGGAACTATCCTAAAGCCAACTAGCAGGACACGTTCACCGATACTTCAATCTCCACCTTTCCAGACTTAGGGCTTCGGGTCCTCCACGACCGCCATCTAGGGACTTGAAATTTTAATCCCACAACTGGGATGAGACGATGTCTCAGCAAGTTCAACCCCCTAAACCCCTATTAGAAAGAAAATACGCCCGGGTGGCCTAGCCACATCACACAGAAGACTTACCTCGCCTCAGCCTTTATCTGCAGGTTAGCACAATTTATATAAACCAACCACGTGCAATTATGATAACCAAACAACCATGGCACAATCACATTATCAAACAATTCAACCACTCGGATCATCTCAGCGATCAATCGACTCGGCCGATTACATGTCAATTTAGCAATTCAATCATTACTATTAATCACGGCCCCACTCGGCAGAATTAAAATCAGTGGCATCACGGCCCCACTCGGCGCGACCTTTATCAGGTGACAATTCACGGCCTCTCCGGGTACGACCTCTCATAGGTGGTTTATCACGGCCTCACGGGGCACGACCTCTAATAGGTGGTTTATCACGGCCTCACCGGGCACGACCTCTAATAGGTGGTATTCACGGCCTCATCGGGCACGACCTCTAATAGGTGGTTTATCACGGCCTCACTGGGCACGACCTCTAATAGGTGGTATTCACGGCCTCATCGGGCACGACCTCATCGGGCACGACCTCTAATAGGTGGTATTCACAGCCTCATCGAGCACGACCTCTAATAGGTGGTATTCACGGCCTCATCGGGCACGACCTCTAATAGGTGGTTCATCACGGCCAATCTCCCATCAATTTCGACACTTGGAATTTTATAAAGAATCCATATTTATCACAATCAACACTCAATTCGCCACATCCATTCATCAAATTCAAATTCTAAATGCACAACAACGATCGACACGAAATTCTGAGCAAATAAGGTCCCAACGAAAATTTTCAAATTTTAATAAATAATTAATTTTATTCCGAAAATTAATTAAATAATAATATCCATATCTTTCATCATCCACGCTCAATTTATAATATCCAACCATCAATTTCAAAATCCGAACACATAGCAGTGATCGGCATGAAATTCTGAACAACCGGGGTCGAAAATAATTTTTCCATTTTTTTTTATATTTTAATAATTTCGGAATATAATATAATATTAAAATTTCCAGAATTTCGAAACAATAAAATAATTCAAAAGTAAAACCCTATTATGTCACATCAAGGCTTTATATTAAAAAAATAAACGTACTTAACTTTAAACTAAACACACTTTAACTTAATTGAACACCATAATCTAATCATCAACCAAATAAACTAATCTAACCACCTAAACTTACTTAACTTAGACTAAGCACACTTAGGGCATCATTAACCCTCTAATCAAGATTTAGTGAGTTAAACTCACCGAATTAGCGAGCCGTGCGGACCAAAACGACGGGGACGACGAGGAGAACAACTTTCCTCAAAGCGGGCCGAGCATCCGGGCTCGGGAAGGCGGCCGAAATGGGTGAAACAGGTGCTGCATACCCATTTTCTGCAGCTGCTGGTCACGGGCGAAGGAGGGCCAAACGACGGCTGGTTCAGGTCGGAATGGGCGGAGGAACGGCGGAGGAGCTGAACCGGACTTAGGCGGGGCTTCACGGTGGCCGGAGGTGAGCCGGACGGCTCCGGCCGAGCTTCCCCATCTAGAAACGCTGCTAGACTCGCGGAACAAAGGGGGACGAGCAGGAGGCGCACGGTTGCTGGCCTCGTTTGCTTGCAACGGTGACTTCGGCCACTCCGGGGACAGGACGGTGGACGGCGACGGACGAGGCTTCCCCGGTTCGCTGCTGGGTCCTTCGAGCGACAAGGAGATGGCGAAGAGAGGAGAGGGAGACGGAGATCCGAGCGGCGAGGCGCGGTTGCGACGGCAGCGAGCGGACGGCGACGACGGTGTGCGGCGGCGTGAGGCGGTGACAGGTGGCTCCGGGCGGGCTGCTCGACGATCTCCCTTGCTGCTGGTGGCGTCCGAAGAAGAAGAAGGTGGAGATGGAGGGGCGGTCGAGAGAGAGGAAGAAGAGAGGGAGGAGAGAGAAGGGGGCTCTTTTCTTTTTCATTTTCCTTTTCTTTAATCCCACAAAATGGCCCACCATGACATCATCCATGATGTCATACTCCACTCACTCAAAACTCCCACAACCTTATTCCAATGGGTTCAATTCCATTTTCCGGGGTCCAATTCTTGTACGTCCAATTTCTTCAATTCTCATCAATCCTCTTCAAATTGAATCAAATTGAAGTCCGTAAAATAAATTCAATGTCACCACACTTCAATTCACATCTTCACTTGTCTATAAAATCAACTTGAGTCCCAAAAGTACGACCAAAAGCGGGCTTACTAATCTCTTGAGCCAAATTAGCTATTTCTTGATTATTTTGCTGAAAAGCTCGGCTTGCATGAAAAATTTTCCCAAAGATGATTCAATGATCTTGAAATGATTTGTGACACACCCAGACTTCCAATTTCGAATTCGATCTCAATTCCACAGTTAATTTCACTTTGGCACGATACTAGCCGGCCCAACTTACCGGGTAGCCTTTAGAAATTTTCATGCATTTGACCCCGTGGTTGATCATCTCAAGCCATATGTACATCTTTGAAACATTGGCGACTTACGGTTGTCGGGGTAATCTCAAGATTTCAAATACGAACACAAAGGTACCCAATCGATAGAAAAGTCGGTCCAAAGTGCCGCTCGACAAGAATTGTGCAATCCGGTGGAATCACCCACACTCGATCACATGCCTCTGTCGAGTCGACCTATCTCCGGTCTTTAATCGATTTTTTATTTGTGCCGTAATGACCCTTGCAGATTAGCTCGGTTGAAAGGTCGCTTCCTGGTCAAATTCTCGAGTCTGATGCATTAGAAACTCTTAACTTCACCCGATAGACTAGTTTTCACATGAGTGGCCGACTCAAGGAAAAGAACTATATGCGTGCCAACGAAATGCCCGTCTTAATTTATTGAAAATAGAACCGGAAAATCGGGATGTCACAGCCAACCTAGGCAAGTGCATCCCTCGCCTAAGGCTAGCCTTAGCCAAACTAGGCACAGGCGTCCCTCACTCGAGGCTAGCCCTCACCTAAAGCCTCGTGATGGTCGGTGGAGGGAAAAAAGAAGGAAAAAAAAAAAGAAGAGAGAGAGAGCAAAGAATGAAGAAGGAAAGAGAAGAAAAGATTGTCCACATGTCACGTAAAACAGCTAATTTTCCAACTCAGTTCCCATCGGTTCAAATTTCGCTTCTACCTTGAAACCAAGGTTACCCGTAGCTGAAGTTGACCAAAAAGGTGTCAGTGGGAAAGAGAGAATGCGAATGGGCGTGATGGTACAACATGCAACATGAAAAGTTTCACCTTCAACAAATGTAGCTTTTTTTTTTTTTTTTTGGGATAAATAACTTTAGAAACTTTGAAAAATTATTTTCTATATGATATTAGTTATTTTTTTAATTTATTATATTTCCAGCTAATCTAACATCTAATGTATTATAATGAAAGCCAACTTTTGATCCTTAAATGCTTCAAATTTAATAGAAAATTATTTTATTTTCTAAATAAAATTATAAGGGTAATTTTTTACGAGAGAAGTGAAATACTAAAATTTTCTCAAAATCTCATTCTAAATAGAAATATTTCATTTTATTGTGATACATTATATGTGTAGTAAAATAGACAATGTACAATGTTTATGAGATAGAGAGAAGTTTTTTCTTTTTTTTTTTTTTTGCAAGAAAGTTTTAAGAGAAGTATATTTCAAAATATCGACATGGTCATCAATATCATATATATATATATATATATATATATATATATATATATATATATCATAATACTCAAAGTAATAATTGGTAAACTTAACTTCATAAGAATAAGGAAATATTATCCTTATACATTTAATAAAAAGAAGATGTATAAAAAATTTATTAAGTGTAGAGTGAATTTATATGTGAGACAAATAACCTAAATATCTAATGATCTAATAAACTACACACACACACACACACACACACACACATATATATATATATATATTTGTGTGTGTAAAATGTAAGTTTGACAAAGTAGATGAAGTATAGTAGCCTAAGGATATCCCCAGCATTATAAATAGAGCCAATAATTCGAAAATATGGATGTGGGAAGTCTCCACATAATAACCAAAACAACATTTGTCCGGGAAGATTTAACTCTTTGTTGTACCTCTTAATTTTTACGCTCTTTAGCCAAAATAATATGGATGTCAGTTGACTTGTTATGGTTGCACTTCATCCAAATGCCATATATGGTTGCTAGAAAGGATACCTTCAGGAGTCTTGTCGCCACTTTGCCCTTTGTTGCCCTAATAATCCATTAAATTCCTCATATCATCCTCCTAAAGGGTGCTTAATCCCATGTTGTATAAGGATATTGCATCATATGCTGCCTATCCACTCTCACCGGAAGAATAAATGTGTCTTGTCTTCTACACCGGCCCTCCAAAAGTTTCACTAGATATTAATAGAAGTCATACATTGGCTAATGATATTTATTGGTGGCAGTCTATTTTTGCCAATGAGCCAGCCCATAAAATCGTGTTCATTAAAGCCACTAGTCCAAATTAGGTTATATTACTCTACATCCAATCCCACATGTCTAAGTTCATCATAAATTTCTCAACAACAATTCCCCGAGCTATGGATAATGAAGGTTAGAATAGGTCATAATTTAAGGAGGCATCACCAACTCCTAGCCATACTGCCTCTAATGCTGATATGCATAATTGAAGTACATCTACATTTGGTGCTGCGAACCCATAAACTCCAAAGGGAAGAGGATGAGGGAAGAGGATGGAAGATTGAAGAGGTTCCATAGCATGCGGCCTAACAAAACTTTGTTCTATAAGTTCAAATCAAGCAATCCTAATCCTTCTTCCCTTTTAGATGGATAAACTACTTGCCATGCCACCTTGTACAATCATGATTTTAAATATATTTCTTGTCCGTAGAAATTGACAGATCCTTTTCTCAATCTTGTATGTGGTTTCTTTGGAAGTAAGAACATTTGACTCTAATAGGTGCAAATGGGTCCAATAGGTGTAGATGGAGAGGAGGATTGATTTGGCTAATTGTAGATGCCTTGCATAACTAATATGCTTCATGCCCCAGTTTTCAATTTTCTTAAAGATCTTTTCAGTAAGACACCGTCATTGTGAATGAGTCTTCTAGTAACAAGGGGAACACCTAGGTATCTAATAGGAGAAGACCTTTGAAGAAAGGTTTGTGGTCCTGAGTATAAGGAGCTTTTCATCCTGATTTAACCTAGAGAAAAAGATTTGGCATTTGTTAGGGTTAAACCTTAGTCATATGAAAACTACACATTTGTTAAGGGCACCTACAAGGCAAAGGACAGAATTTACATCTCCATGAGCAAATAAGAACAAGTCATCTACAAAGTGAGAAATTTCTTGCGTTTTGAAATGTAGTGATACTTGAAAGCAAAAGCAACAACTTTCGTACTAACAATTCTATTAAGAAGTTCCACAACCAAGATAAAGAGGTGTGGAAAGAGAATAACCTTATCTTAGCTCATTAGTACTATAGTTGACCTATTTGCCATTGAAGTTAACTAAAAATCTTAGTGTTGTTGACACTTGATCTTAAGTCGAAGAATCATCAAAGGTAATATCTCAAGATTAGGGTCTCGATCGTGATGAAACCTATTTTTCAAAAAAAAAAAAAAAAAAGTGTAATTTTTCATTTCTTTTTCGTTAGCCCTTCATTTGTGATAAATTTTCTAGTCATTTTCATCAAACACCCAAAAAGTCAACCTTGGATCAAAATTTAATTTTTTGCATAAAAAGTTCCTAATTGATCCCAATTTCATCTTGGCCACACAATTTTTTTTTTTTTTTTTAAAGTTAAAGTCTTGATCATTGAATCAACTTTTTAGTGATTAGACTCTATCTCTAAAAAGTTGACCTTGACCAAAAAAAAATTGAAAAATGCAAAAATCCATATATCATATTATTTAAGCTTCAATGGGACTTTGGCATAAATATTTTCTCAAAAATCGATTAAGAATCTTTTTTGCCTTGTTTTTTTTTTTTTTTTTTTTTTTGGGTTTTAGATTCAAAATCAACAAAAAAAAAAAAACAAAAACAAAACAAAATTACATTCATTTTAGTTGTATTCTAGCTTAGTTTTCTTCATGACATTTAATATAGAGGTCATTTCTCATGCATTCAACATGCAATCCAATTCAATTCAAAGATATTATCTAAGGGATATGTGCAATGAACATCCTAAAACTTGTCATAAAGTGCAACTGAATACTCAAACTTTACAATCGAGTTCTAAAACTTTCAAAAATACAATGAAGTCCTAATTTTTTTTTTTTTTTAAATGCATTCAAGAAAATGACTTTATATTGGACTAATTTAATAAGTTTTAGGACTCAATTGCACTTTTATGATAAGTTTTAGAATTTAGTTGCACTTTTGGAAAGTTTTAGAACTCAATTGTTTTTTCATGACAAGTTTTAATACTTCCAACGCACTTATCCCTATTATCTAACCTAGATGTTATCTAAACATGCATTTTAGTATAATTAGGAAAATATTTAAACTGTTCATCATGCAAGTCTATCTAAAAATCAATTCTAACCTATATAAAGTGCAATGCAATTTTTTTTTTTTTGTGTTTTTGTGGTAAGAAAGCAATCAAGTAAAATAAGCATCAAATCATTCAAGATCATCCAAGACATCGCCCAATCAATTCAAACTAGGAAACAATATCTAATCAACTAGAAATTTCGCGAATAAAATTGATAAATTGATTTTAAGACTCAAAGATGAAAATATCAATCTTAATGATTCCTGCTCAATCAATAATTTCATCTAAAGCTTTATAGATATAATTCAAGACTAATGCGGTTGCAGATTAGGAAATATATCTTAATGGGTAATATGCTTATCACTCAAAAAGGATTAAATTAGACATCAATCTCATTAATTTAGGCATTATAATATTTAAATCAAATTCGGATGAGATTTTCATCTAATTTGTTAATACACTTCAAATTCGAATTTGTCGACGGACGGATTGTGGATGACCGGTGGTTCATGGTGGGGTGTGCTTCTCGCGGTGGTGGGGACCGCCAATTAAGGTGCGCCAGTGGTGCTTGATGGATCACGGGGACAGCTCGGCTCAGGCTGCTCGCAACAGGGTGCTCACGATGGAGTTCGATTTGGATCAGTAGCCCGTCGCCTTGGCTTGCCGTGTGGTGCGGTGCTCGGCAAAGGCGGTGGTGTGGCTTATGGTGAGGTGGGCTGAGTTAACGTCGAGGAATCTCCTCGTGACGATGTGAGGCAAAGCCGAGAGTTGGATACTGTGTAATCGTCTGAGAAATTTTACCTGTAACGGCAGTCTATCACCGCAGAAGTTGCTGGACAAACGTTGACTTAAGAAAACCTGCAGCATATGTGGCTTAAGTAGTGACATGGCGAGGACAATCTCGGACTTATTGGGAAATTGGCGAGTGCTGGTGTTTCGCTGGTCGTCAGGACTGGGTCTTCCGAATAAGTGACCTTGATGGCAAAAGGTACACAGTGGCGTGAGGAACAGCTATGATGTGAAGACCAGGTGCAATTGCCAGAGGAACTTCACGATTTTCCTTCTAACCCACAATGAGAATCCAAGATAGAGACAAAACCACGGCCTCCCTTTTCTCTCTTCTGGCCGAACGCGAATCTCTCTTTTGGTGTGTGATGAATAAGGCGGGAGAAAGAGGGGGAAGATTCCCTCTTTTGACCTTGTAGCTGTCCCCTCCCTCAGGACAATGGCCTTCTCTCTCTCTCTTGAAGACCCTAATATGGCCGCGTATTCTTTTGTCTGCCCTCCTCTTGTGCGTTCTTCTTGAAACATATTTATAAAAGTAGGTCTAGGGTTTCTTGCTCATATTTATTTCCTTTTTTGATTCAAAGAAGATAATGTCTATGATAATCTGTGATAATATTAAATCAATTTGTTCAATTATCTTTTAAGATTTGAATCATGACAATATCCAGATGTATTGCCTCCACCTTCAAGTTTGCTTTTAATAAACCAATAGTTTCCAACTTGGCATTTTAATGCAAATTTTGGCCATAAAGACTTTCAGTGGGCTTGGCCAAAATTACATATTCACAAGGGCTCAGTCAACTAATCAACCTGAAAACCATTCATTCTAATTCCATCTACCACTAGTCCAATGCAAATGCAAACTATATGGGCTTATTGGAAATGTTCATAATATCTATATGCAATTAATTAATATTTTTGTTTAGGAAAGCCCCAATTTTTTTTATGCAATAAACATCTAACTGGGTTGCCAAAATTTAGGTATAAATAGTTACCCCTCTTTAAAGAGGAGCTCAAAGATGTTTCATTCAATGACAAACCGATACCTAAATTTTGACCATATGCATGAATTGATGATACTTTTGGTGGGACTATGGATCCCATTTTTAAACGCAATGTCATGAGAATACTAATGCTAGTGTATGATACAGAAGAGGAGAGAGTACCTGCAATCACTTACCATTCAATAAGGTAGAGCACACCGAGATACGGGATGAATATTCATTTGTTCAAGAAGTATCGGGTTTTCATTTTTGATTCCTTGAAGAGTCTAATGTTTATCAATTTACCTAGATTTAGACTAAGGCAACCAAATGAATTTAACCAACGGATGCTCAATGTTAGGTGAGATGACCATTGAATTAAGATGACTTGAAATACCTAGATTCAGACTAAGGTATAACGAAAGAGGTGGGAGAAATATTCATATAAAAAATGAGGATTCAAAACATCTAAATCCAAACTGATGTCAAGAATTTGGTGAACTTAACTACTAGACGTTCAATTTTAGGTTAGTCGACTTTTCAATTAAGATAGCTTGACCAATACATGCTTAATTTAGGTGAGTCAAGTATTGGGTTAAGATAATTTGAAATACCCAAATCTTGACTAAGGGATAATGAAGGAGATAGAAAATATTTATATCTAGAATAAAATACTTAACAACAAGATTCAAGACATTTAGATTTAGACGGAGATGTCAAGATTTTGAGAACTTATTTTCCATAGCCAAGCTACTCTATTTTTCAAAACCAAAGAGTTGATTGTACGGATGACCAAATCTATGGAAACTCAAGATTGATTGACTCCAATGACTAAATTGATCTATTTAATACTTGTCCAACGATCAGCTTAGAGATTAATTCTCATGAAGATTGTGCAACGAAAAGACTCGATGTTGAGGAGCATAAAAGGATATCAACAAGACACTAAGAAGAGAATACAAGAGATCAAGAGTTCAAAATCCAAATTTAGAGAAAGTTTTATAAACATTGTCTTTTAATAGCATTAAGATTATAAAGATTATCTTTTGATAATTGTTGACACTATCAAAGTTTGTTTTTTGGTGTGAGGTAGTGTGATTTACTTGCTTGAGTATAAGTAGCATCGGTTTCAAGAATAAGTGCTTGAGTATGAACGATACATTCTACTATAACTACTCAAAGATTGCTAGTGGAATCCACCTAATAGGTCACTAGTCTTTGAGAGTGGATGTAGGCTTACAATGAGTTGAACCATTATAAAGCTCCGAGTGCATCATTTTCTATCTCTTTGTTTATATTCATCATTTCCTTATAAAAACGCACAACATCACTTAATATAACCTAATCATGCTTATATCACTACATTGTTTTTATTGATTACACTTCTACATTTTTAATTCCATAATACTTTGTCAAGTTTCTTGCATTACCTATTCACTTCCCTTCAGGTGTACCATTAGCCAATAACAATTGACACTAGAGCAAGGTGCTCATTACTTTGAAACATTTACTTCTTGAGTTAATGATTTATTATGGCAAGTGTGATTGGGCTAGGTAGTGTTGAAGGATAGAGTAACACCAGACCTCTCCACTTCGATGGAAAAGATTATGATATCTGAAATAACAAAATGAAAGCCTTCATTAGATCCATAGATCTTTTGATGTGGGAATTTGTCCAAATTGAAGTGGATGTCGCAACATCTAGCAGAACTGTTGTTGCTGCCAGCATGGAGGAGTTAGGGAATTAAAATCAAACAAGAGCTGCAACCCAACCACCCATCACTCCTTAAGAATTAGCTAAATGAGAAGCGCCCGATGCCAGAGCATTATTATTTTTGTATGGCGCATCATTATCTCCTGCTCAAAATAACCTGTTTCTTCATGTGAAACAACAAAAGAAATATGGGACATATTGCATGTGACCTTTGAAGGAACTAATAGAGTTAAGGAGATCAAGACAAACATTCTCTTAGGTAGATACGAATCCTTAAGAACAAAACCCAATGAAACAATCACTAAAATGTTCAACAGATTCACCAATGTCATCAATGGACTAGCTTATCAAGGGAAAACTTAAAACCCCACTAAGAAAGTGGATAAACATTTATGAGCACTCTCAAAAAAATGGAATAACATAAATGCATCTACTCAAAAGACATAGAGGGTCATGCCTCTTTCAGTTTATGTGTTAATTGAAACTCTAACGGCATACAAGCCAAAGCAAATAAATGATGATGATGATTCCAAATGTAAGAAGTCAATTGCTTTAAAATCTAAGGTTTGTGATATAGGTAAAACAAGTTTTGAAGCAAAAGAAGAAGAAGATGATGAAGAATTAGCCTTGATGGTGAAGAACTTTAGGAATATGGCAAAAAAAGAAAAGAACTTCAACGGGAAAAAGAAACTCAAGCAATCTAAGGAGACAAAATCCTTCAAGAGCAAAGAAGAAATTAAGGACATGATCTACTTTGAATTCAAGAAACATGGACATATTAAACCAGATTGTCCATTTCTAAAGAAGAAGAAAAGAAAGTTTGAGAAGACGAAGAAGAAAGCCCTCAAAGTAGAGACCAAGTGTGACACTATGTGTGAGGACACGATGTAGATGAATATGCCAACATTTGTTTGATAGAAGGCTTAGAGATTGAAGAAGAATCAAGGTAAACTACCTTGAAATCTTAGATGAAGTGTCATGTTATATTGATGAATTATATTTGACATATAAATTGATATTAGGGAAATCTCTGAGTTGAATAAGGAAATGCAAAGTTAAAGCAACAGGATCTTTCCAAAAATAAAAAGATTGCTACTTTAAATAGGGAAGTATTGGAAATCAAAGAAAAAGGAGATTTGCTTAAAAAAGAAAATGATTCTCTCAAAAGAAAATTTCAAGTACTTCAAAAAAAAAAAAAATCTCTTGGTTCGAAAACCTTGCAACATATCTTTTCCACTCAAATTTTGCATTATGACAAATCTAAAATAGATTTTGAAAAGGAAAGAGGTATCAAAAAATATTTTCTAAATGCTAAAGAAAGATTTAGATGTCCACCTTTGAAATTTCCTTACAAAAATCATTTTACAAAACATGTTGCCAAGACTCCTTCAAGTGCCCAAATCATTCGAAGCAAGAATTCCCAAAAGTTTGGAGGCCAACTCAATTGAGAATGGTAGAGCCCTCTAACATGAGAGGGCCCAATCAAATTTAGGTACCAAAAAAAGTATAGACTTGCTTATATATTATAGGTACCAAAAAAGAAGAACAAATTATACTCGAATAATGGATGCTCAAGGCATATGACTGGAAATTCAAGCAAATATGTTTAGCTCACCAAGCTTAATGGAGAAAATGTTTCGTCTGGAGGCAACATTAAAGGAAAAGGCATCGGTAAAGGAACTGTTAAAGTAGGATGCCTTACCATCAATGATGTTTCCTTGGTCAAAAAGACTAAATTACAACTGGTTAGCATAAGTCAGTTTTGCGACATTTGATTCAAGATAAGCTTCTAAGAGGATAAGTATTTTAGTATTAGATGAGACAACTCTTAAACATTCACCGAATGCAAACATGATAATATTTATTTTCCAAATGTAGAATATGATGATATCGGGTTCCTCATCTCTATCAAAAATGAATAAGATCTTTTGGTACAAAAATATAATAAAATGGGACACATTAGTGTCAAAAAGATTTCTAAGAATAAAGTACAAGACATTTGAGCTATGTACTCACACTAGATAAACAAGCAAGAAGTACATTCAAACCAACAAATCATGCTTCTACTAGCCAAGCTTTGCAATTGTTGCACATAGAAATATTCAAGCCAACATGAAGTCAAAGCCTAGGTGGTAAGAAGTATTGTTTGGTTGTAGCAGACGACTATACCAGATTCACTTAGGTGTTCTTCCTCGCTTATAAAAGCAAAGCATTTCAATGTTTTCAAAATATGCAAAGAAAGTTCAAATGAAAATGTTACATTATTTCTTGCATCAAAATTAGATCATGTAGAGAATTTTAAAAATCAAAGTATGAGTTTTGTGATCAAATTGGTTTATAACACAAATTTTCATCTCTTTATACCCCATAACAAAATGGAGTTATTGAAAGAAAAATCACTCTTTACTAGAAATGTGAAGAAACCTTTTTGATTGAAAGCAAAATCCCCTCATATTTTTTGGCAAAAGCTGTTTTAACTACATGTTACATTATTAATTGTGTATTTCTTAGACCATTACATGAGAAAACCTCTTATGAGCTTTACCAAGGTAAAAAGACCAGGCATTGCATATTTTCATGTATTTGAATGTAAATGCTTTTATTCCTAAGAAAATGATCATCTCAACAAGTTGGATGAGAAATTAGATGAAAAAATATTCCTTAGTTATTCCACAACGAGCCAACCTACAGGGTTTTCAATAAAAACTCTTAAGATGGAGGAATCAATGTACGTGAAGTTAGAAGAAAATCATAATCTAGTGGATATAAGCAATGAGCCAGGTTACACTTAGGTGCCCAATTATACTCAAGCACCCGAATATACTCAAGAAGGCGATATACTAAGGAATCTGGAACATCGCTAATATCAACTAGTCTGATTCTTCAAATACAAATTGAGCCAATCAAGCCTGGACAAAGGCTGGAAATACAAAACTAGTCATCCAAAGGAACAAGAAATCTAAATGAAAATGTCAAAACTCGATCCTCATTCGAGGAAATGATGAACACCGTGGCACTTATTTCAGAGATTGAACTAGGAGTTGATAAAGCACTCTCAAACATAAGCTGCATAGAAACAATACAAGAAGAACGGCATAAAGACACTAGAACCAGTTTGATCCTTTTTTTGTTTCTTTTCTTCTTTTGCAGATTGTTGTTCATCTTCTTCTCTCTTTATCCTCCATCTTTGCTGAACGTAGAAGTGAAAAAGCGAACCAATCTTCATCTTGATCTATCCTCCATCGTTGCCTGAAATTGCCATTGAGCTTGGTGTCTTCGAGATCTTGATTAAGATTGACGACCATGAGCTTTGCCCCGTGTCTGAGGTACATCGCTGCATCGAGCTGGAGCCCTAATTATGGCGGCTCAAGCTCTGTCACGGCATTGAGTTGGGATAAAACTCTGAAAATGATTTGGGTGTTCTGATCTATAACTTTTAAACCCATTGTGCTCCAAGAAATCGACTGGCAATTTTTTTTTTCCTTCTATTCTTTTTTTTTATCCTCATATGATACAACTAACGCATGAGTTTGTCATCACGAGTTTGTCATACATCGTCTATTCTTGAAAGTCAACTCAAGTTGGAGTCCGTCGGGCATCTAAGCAAGTCGAGCTTGAGTATCTAAATCAAAACTCACGGGCAATAGGCTTAACTTTTCCAAGAGATTGAAGAGGAAACCGTGAGAGTGGGTAAAGGAAGATGATGAACAGTAAACACAAAAGAAAAAAAAAGTTCAGAAAATTAGGCAAAATTACATCATTTTATTTCAATTTGTCCACGTCAAATCCCCGACTATACCATGTAAGATGGCCAGCACTGAGTGGACTGCCACATCAACAAATTTTGGTCAAAATTAACTAGAAGGATTATATTGGCAACTCATCAAAAAAATTAGGACTAAACTAGCCAAATTGAAAAAATTTGAATTGAATTGGTTGTTATATAATAAGTTTAAGACTTTTTGGACAATTTTCCCCATGAATCTTTGTTCCTATGCTTTCTCATATCAATTTTTGTTACCTTCTTCATAGTTTGATGTGTATGAGTCCATGACAATCGAGAGTTAGCGGTAAGATATTTATTGCCTCTAAGAACTGCGTTCTTATTCTTTTTTAGTGCAAGTGCATATTAAGAAGTTATTAATCTGACAATACGTTTTTTTTTTCCATTATCTTCTCAAATATAATGAGCATATTGATGAAGTGACAAGTAATAAAACGATCACTTTAATCAGGTAAAGTGTTATCTTTCAAATCTGTTGGTCCCCTAGACATTCTTTCCAAAAACACTTACACAAAAACTTCACACTAGGTTTGATTGTCAAGAGTATTTCACTGGATTTGTAATGTGACAGCCTCCTCTCTTGTCCCACATCACCTGGGGAGGGAGGTCTTGGTTAGCTTATAAGGCTTGGGTCCCTCTAACCTGTGTAACGCGTTTTAAAGCCGTGAGGGAAAAGACCGTGGCTGGGATGGCGGTTCGTCCGCGCCAGGGCGGGTGACCCAAAGTGGACAATATTACACAGTATTACACAGTGGGGCCCGGGATATTACAAGTGGTATCAGAGCCGACCACATGTTGGGCCACAGCTCAAATGCTGTTGCCACAGCGAGGATGCTCTTCTATTAAGAGGTGGAGAGTGTGACAGCCTCCTTTCTTGTCCCACATCGCCTAACATGTGGGGCCACAGCTCAAATGCTGTTGCCACAGCGAGGACGCTGTTCTGTTAAGAGGTGGAGAGTGTGACAGTCTCCTCTCTTGTCGCACATCTCGCCTAGGGAGGGAGGTCTTGGTTAGCTTATAAGGCTTGAGTCCTTCTAACCTATATAACGCGTTTTAAAGCCGTGAAGGAAAAGGCCATGGCTGGGATGGCGGTTCATTCGTGCCAGGGCAGCTGATCCAAAGCAGACAATATTACATAGTGGGGCCTGGGATGTTACAAGTATGCCTCCTCTCTTGTCCCACATCGCCTAGGGAGGGAGGTCTTGGTTAGCTTATAAAGCTTAGGTCCCTCTAACCTATGTAACGCGTTTTAAAGCCGTGAGGGAAAAGACCGGTTGGGATGGCGATTCGTCCGCGCCAGGGCGGGTGACCCAAAGCGGACAATATTACATAGTGGGGCCTGGGATGTTACAAGTGGTATCAGAGCCGACTCTCGACCGCATGTGGGGCCACAGTTCAAATGTTGTTTTGACGCCCGTGGGGCCATAGCGTCCTTAGCCCCTCTAACCTGTGTAACGCGTTTTAAAGCCATGAAGGAAAAGACCATGGCTGGGATGACGATTCGTCCGTGTTAGGGCGGGTGACTCAAAGTGAACAATATTACATAGTGGAGCCCGAGATGTTATAAGTGGTATCAGAGCCGACTCTCGACCGCATGTGGGGCCACAGTTCAAATGTTGTTTTGACGCCCGTGGGGCCACAGCGAGGACGCTGTTCTGTTAAAAGGTGGAGAGTGTGACAGCCTCCTCTCTTGTCCCACATTGCCTAGGGAGGGAGGTCTTGATTAGCTTATAAGGCTTGGGTTCCTCTAACCCGTGTAACACATTTTAAAGCCGTAGGAAAAGACCATGGTTGGGATGGTGGTTCGTTCGCGCCAGGGCGGGTGACCCAAAGCAGACAATATTACATAATGGGGCCCGGATGTTACATGTAACATAACAGATAAACACAATCTTTCTCGTACGACATATTTTCTTTGGCGGATGAACAAATATAACGTCAAATATAGGGCATATTATATCCAATTGGGTGTTTGACAATCGGAGATTAGGACTAGGGTTAGAACTAAAAGCTAAAATAGTAATTTGAGTTGGGAAAAAAAAAAACTAGGGCACTTGGTGAAAAAGAGAATTACTACAGTTGAAAAGTAACCACCGTGAGCTGGTCCTTCTCACCACCACTTGAGGTAGGCTGCGTTTAGGAGAGCATTTTCAGGATTTTTAGGCTTTCAAAGGTCACTGTGCCAAAGTTGAGGTATTCGGGCTCTTAAGCTTCTAAAGTCTTTGAGCCCAATGCAACCTTAACATTGGCTAGCATTCCAAAATCGTACTTCAAGGTATAAATAAATATGTCATTGCCATTTTTCCATCACTAACAGTTTTGTATATCCATGTTACACTCGCTCCTCAATTGTCAATAGTCTCTCAAACACCGCTCTTGGCGGCCAAATCTAGCTTACCGATAGTCGAGGATTGAAGATCATGAGGATGTCACGCCCCGATCCTCGGGCACGCACACATCCTTCCTGATTGGTCGATTTTATAATGCGATATCCCAGACAATGTATCACCGACCCTTTCAATTTTAAGCACATGCGGAAGCGCTTAAAATCCCTGACAATAAAACGATGGGATAGAAAAACGGGGCCATATTTTTCATATTGAAATTTATAACCACACTTTTATACAAACCACAAATCCCTTCATAACTATTAACATCAAAACGGAGATCTCAAAAGAAGATAGGATCTCAATCCATCCAGACCGTACTCACGGCTCCTCTAGGGACTATCTTCTTTTCCAAAATCCTTCTCTTCAGATCTCACCTCCGAGTTCTCCTCCTCGGATTTCTCCTCCTCAGCTCTTCAGCGGGGTCCTGAAATGGTTTTCCCCAAACCGGGATGAGACTACGTCTCGGCGAGTTCTACCCCACTAAGCTAGATTAGTAAACTATTATACTAAAGGCTGCCTAAACACGCATAGGTCAGAAGACGTACCTTGGCCTCATATCTCACCTGCAAGTCAGTACAATTCATAATAGACACCCAAGCAATCATATCAAAGCAATGATCAATCGATCTAGTCGATTACATGTCATTCGGACCACCTCTCGGTCACACCAACACCATACTTTAAAATCTCCATTCGGGTACTCAGTCACAGAGCCGGATGAATGCTCTCGGGCGTCTTTTTCGCCAAGGTGATATATTCATCACAGAGCCAACATAAACAATTCAATATGCTCTCGGGCGTCTTTTTCGCCAAGGTGATACACGATCACGAGCCAACATAAACAATTCAATATGCTCTCGGGCATCTTTTTTTTCGCCAAGGTGATACACGATCACAGAGCCAACATAAACAATTCAATATGCTCTCGGGCGTCTTTTCGCCAAGGTGATACACCGATCACAGAGCCAACATAAACAATTCAATATGCTCGGGCGTCTTTTTCGCCAAGGTGATACACCGATCACAAGAGCCAACATAAACAATTCAATATCAATCAATTCCAATCAATTAGGGTAAATCCCTAAAATATCACAATTTACTCAATTCCATACAACGTGGAGTTCAAATAAATAAACGGACTGCGCCACGACGATCGGCACGAGATTTCGGTCGTCGGCCATCAAAATCTTAATTTCCGAAAAATAATTAATTATCAATTATTAAAATTAAATTTAGCTCAAAATAAGGCCCGATTAAATAAACGGACTTCACCACGGTCATCAGCATAATTTTCTGGTCACGGGCCATCCCAGTTGAGTTTTTGGAAAATAAATAATTATTTAATTAATTTCGAAAATTAATTAATATTAAAAATTCAATTTAGCTTAACATAAGGTCCGATTAAATAAACGAACTTCACCACGGTCATCAGCATAATTTTCCGGTTCCAGACCATCTCCCTTGAATTTTCGGAAAATAAATAATTATTTAATTTAATTCCGAAAATTAATATTTAAATGCCAAAAATCTCACTTAGGCCCGAATCGCCAAATTGAAGCTCAATTAGGGTCAGAAAATTCCCGAGATGCTTCCAATAAATAGTAGACCACGTCTACTTGCTAATTGCGCAATCAATTTATTTAAATCACATCACAATTGACTAATAATTGCTAATTAAATCTAATCTAACAACCTAAACATAATTAATTAAATCTAAACCAGCTTAAAGCATAATTAGCCACTAATCCTGGATTAGTGAGATTACTCACCAAATCGCGCGCAAATCGGATCAATCCGACGGCGGCGACGCGAGGAACGATTGTTCCCAAAGCGACTCGCGGATCCGGGGCCGGGAAACGGCCCAAAAGCGGGCCCGAAGTGGCTGAAACCCACTTCGTGGGTGTGCTGGTCGCGGCTGAACGGAGCAGCTCTGGCGGCTAGGGCGGCGGGGGAAGACCGGCGGAGGGCGAGGGGATCGCGGGGGAGGTCCGGCGGGGTTGGCGGTGGCCGGAGGCGGCCGGAGATGGGCGGAAGCGGGCTGGAACAGCGAACGGGCTGGTTCGCTCGGCCGGGCGTGCGGACGAGCGGCCGGGCGCGGGCGGCGCGCGGGTGCGGCACGGCGTTGCGGGCGGCGCGACGGCGGGACGAGCGGCTGAGGGGCGGCTGGTCCGGGTTCGGGTCCGCACAAGGAAGAACGAAGAAGAAGAAGAAGAAGAAGAAGAAGAAGAAGAAGGTCACGTGGGATGAGGGAGAAGAGAGAGGAGAGAGAAGAGAGAGAGGGAAGAGATAAGGGAGAGAAGAGATAAGAGAGAGAGAAAAGTGAGAGAAAAGATGAACGGTGGGGGATTCGCACGGATGGGGGGGGAGAGGAGAGAGGAGAGAGAAAGAAAAGAGAGAAAAAGAAAGAAAAGAAAGAAAAGAAAAGAGAGGGGGAGAGAGAGAGAAAAAGAAAAATTAAAATGCACACTTCCATTATGCAAATTTTTCTTTTCTTTTTCTATTTTATTTTGGTCTTCAATTTTTCTTCCGATAATTTCTTTATTGAAATTTCGGACTCGTCAATAAATTGACGAACGATGAGACAGGATCCTAAAAATAAGAATTATGACGCGCTTAAAATTCGATTCCCGAAATCGAGTTCAATTTCGTGGTTAAAAATCGATCGGACGTGATTTTAGCTCAATCCAACCAATTAGGTAGCTTTTAGGGATTTTACGGCCGATACATCCTTAACGGCTTCACCTAATAGGTTAGTTAACTCGTGAGTGATCAGCTTAGAGAAAAAGGCCGTAGGCACGCCGACGAAATGCCCATTTCACTTTATCGAAACGGGTCGAATTTCAGGATGTCACAACTCTTCCTCTTATAAAAATTTCGTCCTCGAAATTTAAACCATTACACTTTGTTCAAAAAGGCGGGGGCACAACTGTCTCATCGATTCTTCAGTCTCCCAAGTCGCTCCTTGCACCGTGATGTTGCCGCACCACTTTGACCAACGGGATGGTCTTTGTACGCAGAACTTGCTCTTTACGATCGACAATCGAACCGGGCTTTCAACGTATGACACACGGTCATCCACGTCCAATTCCTCGAAATTGAGTACGTGGGTCGAGTCAGCTCGTACTTCCTTAACATCGACACATGAAAGACGTCATGCACTTGCGCCAATCTTGGCGTCAACGCAAGACGATATGCTAGGTTTCCGATTCTTTCAAGAATCTCAAACGGACCTACGTACCTCGGACTCAGCTTGCCTTTCTTACCAAAGCGCGAAGTTTCCCTCATTGGTGACACTTTTAGAAAACGTGATCACCAACTTGGAATTCCAAAGACCTTCGGCGCTTATCTCGCATAACTCTTCGCCGCTCCGCGCTGTCTTCAATCTGTCTCGATCACTCGCCACGGCATCTACCGATTGCTGAACCACCTGGGCCCGTTATCTTCCTTTCTCCGACTTCATCCCAACACACCGGAGTTCGCATGCTCGCCATACAACGCTTCAAATGGAGCCATCTTGATGCTCGCTGATAACTATTGTTATAGGCGAATTCTACTAGATGAAGCTGATCCTCCCACTTCCTTTGAAGTCTATTACACATGCTCTCAGCATATCTTCAAGAGTCTGAATCGTCCTTTCAGACTGGCCATCTGTCTGAGGATGATATGCCGTCTTATGCATCGAAGCTTTGTACCCAAAGCACTCGTAAGCTCTTCCAAAAGCAGCAAGAAACCTTGGGTCTCTATCGATGTTATCGTAACGGCACTCCATGCATACGAACCACCCGACGCACATACAAGTCTGCGTGTCTATCCAGACTCAGGTCCTTTCGAACTGCAATGAAGTGAGCCGACTTTGTCAGCCTATCGACTACTACCCAAATCGAATCATTTCCCTTTTGACTCCTTGGTAGTCCAGTCACGAAGTCCATCGTGATATGCTCCCATTTCCACTCGGGAATTGCGAGAGGTTGCAAAAATCCTCCCGGCTTGCAATGCTGGGCTTTTACTTGCTGACAAGTCAAACACTTGGCCACATGCTTGGCGATGTCCGCCTTCATACCGACCACCAATAGTGTTGACGCAAATTCTGATACATCTTAGTGCTTCCAGGATGAACGCTGTAATTGCTACGATGTGCTTCAAATAAAATTTCTTCTCTAAGCTCTACATCGTCAGGTACAACCAAACGTCCACGACACCTCAGTACTCCATCATCAGAAACTTGAAAATCAGCTTTTCTTTTGTCAGTATCCTCTTGAAGAATTTTCTGTACGTCTAGATCTGTCGGTTGAAGTTGCTTGATTCTGACCTGGACATTCGGCTCAATTCGGAGGGTGGCCATAAAACTTGAGAGGTGGCCTACCTCAAATTTGAATTCCGAATCTCGAGCTTTCTCGATTAAGTTCCACTCCTTAACCAAGATCTGTGCCACTGAAGACTTCCGACTCAATGCATCGGCGACCTTGTTCGCCTTTCCCGGAGTGATATAAAATATCACGCTTGTAGTCTTTCGCAATTCCATCCATCGCCGTTGTCTCATGTTCAACTCCTTCTGAGAGAACAAATACTTGAGACTCTGATGGTCCGTGAAGATCTGAAACTTTTCCCCACACAAGTAGTGCCTCCAAATCTTCAACGCAAATATGATGGCTGCGAGTTCTAAGTCATGCGTCGGATAATTCAATTCATGAGGTCTCAACCGCCGGAAGCGTATGCAACAACTCGACCATGTTGCATCAGCACGCAACCCAATCCCCTAAATGACGCATCACTATAGATCTCGAATCCTCCAGGACCAGATGGAATCGTCAGCACAGGTGCGGTAGTCAGCTTTTCCTTCAGCTCTTGAAAACTACACTCGCACTTGTCTGTCCACATGAATTTCTCATTTTTCTTCGTGAGCTTTGTCAGAGGCGACGCTATCGATGAAAACCCTTCCACAAACCGTCCGTAATAACCGCTAACCCCAGAAAACTCTCGATCTCTGTCACTGATGTCGGTCTCGGCCACTTGATCACGGCTTCTATCTTGCTCGGGTCGACGGAGATTCCTTCTCCGGAAATCACATGACCTAAGAACGCAACACGAGTCAGCCAAAACTCGCATTTGCTAAACTTAGCATATAGCTGATGAGTTCTTAAAGTGGAAGCACTAATCTCGATGATTCTCATGCTCTTCATTACTTCTCGAATAGACCAGGATATCATCTATGAACACGATCACAAATTGATCTAGATATTCCTTGAACACTGTTCATCAAATCCATAAAGGCAGCCGGAGCATTCGTCAATCCGAACGGCATCACTTTGTGAACTCATAATGCCGTGCACCGGGTACGAAATGCCGACTTAGGAATATCCTCTTTCCGAATCCTCAGCTGATGGTATCCTGTCCTCAAATCGATCTTCGAGAATATTGACGCTCCTTGCAGTTGATCAAACAAGTCATCTATCCTCGGCAATGGATACTTGTTCTTGATTGTTACCTGATTGAGCTGCCGATAGTCGATGCACAAACGCAACGAACCATCTTTCTTCTTAACAAACAAAACTGGTGCTCCCCAAGGCGATGCACTAGGACGAATAAATCCCTTATCAAGTAATTCTTGCATCTGCACCTTCAGTTCCTTCAACTCGATAACGCCATTCGATAAGGTGCCTTTGAGATCGGTTCTGTCCCCTGGTGCTAGCTCGATTACAAATTCAATCTCTCTTTCGGCGGTAACCCGGGCAATTCTTTTGGAAAGACATCTGGAAACCCCTGTACCACCGCAATATCTTCCATTTTTAACTCTTCAACTGCCGTATCCACGATACGCTAAGTATCCTCGGCAACCTCGTCTAACAAACGCGCTTCCGGCGACGAGATTAAGGAAATCGAAGGTCCTCCTCGATTCCCGACAAACTCGAAGCTCTTACCCCTAATGGGTCAAACTGAATCGCTTTGCGATAACAGTCCATTTTAGCTCGTTGATTGGTGAGCCAATCCATGCCAATTATCAAATCAAAATCATACATGGCTAGGACTAACAAGTCAATTTTCCCCACTCGCTCACCAATCTCTAACTTGCACCCCGAACAACCCAAAGCAACAATAACTTTATCTTTTAAGGGTGTAGATATGCAAATTGCCGATTCCAACAATACAGATTCAATCCTAGCATCCTAACATATTGCATGGCAATGAAGGAATGGGTTGCTCCCGAATCAAACAAAGCATAAGCGAGTTGGTTGTTGAGCGAGACCGTACCTGTAATCACGCCGGCGCAGCTTCCGCCCGACCTTGGGTGATCGCGCATGATGCCCCCGAGCCGGAGGTCTCGCTGTCCTCCTGCGGTGCATTCGAGGGGCATACCCTCCTATCTCTGTCTCATCGGTGGCGGCGACGGCAACGGGGTTGTCCTATTTGCTTCTTAGGACAAAATCTGGCCATGTGGCCCCGTTGGCCACATTCAAAACAGCACCCGTCCTAATCGGGCACGGTGCTGTCCCATGTCTTCTCCCACACAAGCGACATGCATCATTCTTAATAGGCCCTGACCTATTAAATCCACTCTTCTTACTAGGCGGGCTTTGGAATCTATTTCCAAACATCGGCCTCTTTCCTTGGCGGATGTTGTCTCTATGAGAGCTAAACCTCGATCCAGATGAGGCAAGCTTTATCGTTATGATCTTTTCAATCTTCCGAGCTCTCCGGATATGTCGTTATAAGTCTTCGATCCGAAGGACTAAGGCACTTCTCAAATCCTGTCTGAATCCATCTCTGAACCTCCTCGCTCGATTCACAGGGTTCTCAATTAACTCAGGAGCATATCGTGAAAGTTCGGCGAACTTCGCCTCATACTCATCAACAGATAGAGAACCCTGGCGAAGACGTTGAAATTCAGCCATCTTCACCTCTCTCGGCAGTCTCGGAGAAGAACTTATCATTGAAAGCTTCGCGGAAAGTGTTCCAATCCTTAACAAAGACCTTCCGGAAAGATCATTTCTCGAGTAGTCATCCACCAAGTGTCAAAGCCCAACTCCCTCCACTGCTGGTAAGTTGCTAACATTACTTTCTCAGCCTCGTTGCACATCGCAGTGCAAACGCTTTCTCGAGCTTCGAATCCATGAAGAAGCGGCCGGGTCTCCGGACCGTAAAACGGCGGATTTAACCTTAGGAAATGCTCCACCAACTTATGGACTGGTCTTGCAGCGACCACTATCTCTCGGTGGGTTCTCAACATTCACGACGGCCGGAGAACCGGTAGGTGTGACTGCAGCGCGGCAGCAGTGCGGCTGGCAGTGGGCACCTGGCGGCGACAATGGGCAAATAGCTTGTAGCGGCCTCGAGCAAACCGGGGCTTCAACAGCAGCGGCTTGCTGATCCATTCTATTACCCATCGCTTCTGCACGCAAGATCCCATCTACCCCGGGATCATAAGGGGCTGCTACCCCGACATCTACGACGGGTGGATTCACTCCACTCGCGCTAGCTCCGTGGCCGGCGCTCGACCACGTCCGCCTCGGGTTCCGACACGAGTCGGAGCTCCACCTCGAATAACGGCCCCCACCGGTCCTCTTTGCGGGAGTTCTCGGCCCCGATCGCTCATGGTGTAGCTTTACTCAACTAACACCTGTTTCCAATTCAACACCGAATTAGAAACAGAGCGATCCAAACAACAAACAATTTTAGCACTCAGCTAACACGACATGCACCAACATGAATTTAAAGGCCATCCTACTAACTATCCCATTAACCATCGCTCCTTATCACTCCAATCTTCAACCTCGCTCCGATACCACTTTAAACGGGATGTCACGCCCGATCCTCGGGCACGCACATCCTTCCGATTGGTCGATTTTATAATGCGATATCCCAGGACAATGTATCGCCGACCCTTTCAATTTTAAGCACATGCGGAAGCGCTTAAAATCCCTGACATAATAAAACGATGGGATAGAAAAAGGCCATATTTTTCATATTGAAATTTATAACCACACTTTTATACAAACCACAAATCCCTTCATAACTATTAACATCAAAACGGAGATCTCAAAAGAAGATAGGATCTCAATCCATCCAGACCGTACTCACGGCTCCTCTCGGGACTATCTTCTTTTTCCAAAAATCCTTCTCTTCGAGATCTCACCTCCGAGTTCTCCTCCTCGGATTTCTCCTCCTCGGCTCTTCAGCGGGGTCCCGAAATGGTTTTCCCCAAACTGGGATGAGACTACGTCTCAGCGAGTTCTACCCCACTAAGCCCGATTAGTAAACTACTATACTAAAGGCTGCCTAAACACGCATAGGTCAGAAGACGTACCTTGGCCTCATATCTCACCTGCAAGTCAGTACAATTCATAATAGACACCCAAGCAATCATATCAAAGCAATGATCAATCGATCTAGTCGATTACATGTCATTCGGACCACCTCTCGGTCACACCAACACCATACTTTAAAATCTCCATTCGGGTACTCAGTCACAGAGTCGGATGAATGCTCTCGGGCGTCTTTTTCGCCAAGGTGACGTATCAATTAACACTTTACTATGCTCTCGGGCTTCTTTTTCGCCAAGGTGATATATTCATCACAGAGCCAACATAAACAATTCAATATGCTCTTGGGCGTCTTTTTCGCCAAGGTGATACACTGATCACAGAGCCAACATAAACAATTCAATATGCTCGGGCGTCTTTTTTCGCCAAGGTGATACACTGATCACAGAGCCAACATAAACAATTCAATATGCTCTCGGTCTTTTCGCTAAGGTGATACACTGTGATCACAGAGCCAACATAAACAATTCAATATGCTCTCGGGCGTCTTTTTCGCCAAGGTGATACACTGATCACAGAGCCAACATAAACAATTCAATATGCTCTCGGGCGTCTTTTCGCCAAGGTGATACATCGATCACGAGCCAACATAAACAATTCAATATGCTCTCGGGTGTCTTTTCGCCAAGGTGATACACTGATCACAGAGCCAACATAAACAATTCAATATCAATCAATTCCAATCAATTAGGGTAAATCCCTAAAATATCACAATTTACTCAATTCCATACAACGTGGAGCTCAAATAAATAAACGGACTGCGCCACGACGATCAGCACGAGATTTCGGTCGTCGGCCATCAAAATCTTAATTTCCGAAAAATAATTAATTATCAATTATTAAAATTCAATTTAGCTCAAAATAAGGCCCGATTAAATAAACGGACTTCACCACGGTCATCAGCATAATTTTCTGGTCACGGGCCATCCCAGTTGAGTTTTCGGAAAATAAATAATTATTTAATTAATTTCGAAAATTAATTACTATTAAAAATTCAATTTAGCTTAACATAAGGTCCGATTAAATAAACGGACTTCACCACGGTCATCGCATAATTTTCCGGTTCCAGCACCATCTCCCTTGAATTTTCAGAAAATAAATAATTATTTAATTTAATTCTGAAAATTAATATTTAAATGCCAAAAATCTCACTTAGGCCCGAATCGCCAAATTGAAGCTCAATTAGGGGTCGGAAAATTCGAGATGCTTCCAATAAATAGTAGACCACGTCTACTTGCTAATTGCGCAATCAATTTATTTAAATCACATCACAATTGACTAATAATTGCTAATTAAATCTAATCTAACAATCTAAACATAATTAATTAAATCTAAACCAGCTTAAAGCATAATTAGCCACTAATCCTGGATTAGTGAGATTACTCACCAAATCGCGCAAATCGGATCAATCCGACGGCGGCGACGCGAGGAACGATTGTTCCCAAAGCGACTCGCGGATCCGGCCGGGAAACGGCCCAAAAGCGGGCCCGAGTGGCTGAAACCCACTTCGTGGGTGTGCTGGTCGCGGCTGAACGGAGCAGCTCCGGCGGCTAGGGCGGCGGGGGAAGACCGGCGGAGGGCGAGGGATCGCGGGGAGGTCCGCGGGGTTGGCGGTGGCCGGAGGCGGCCGGAGATGGGCGGAACAGCGGCTGGAACAGGCGAACGGGGCTGGTTCGCTCGGCCCGGGCGTGCGGACGAGCGGCTGGGCGCGGCGGCGCGCGGGTGCGGCACGGCGGTGCGGCAGCGCGACGACGGGACGAGCGGCTGAGGGGCGGCTGGTCTGGTTCGGTCCGCACAAGGAAGAACGAAGAAGAAGAATAAGAAGAAGAAGAAGGTCACGTGGGATGAGGGAGAAGAGAGAGGAGAGAGAAGAGAGAGAGGGAAGAGATAAGGGAGAGGAGATAAGAGAGAGAAAAGCGAGAGAAAAGATGAACGGTGAGGGATTCGCACGGATGGGGGGGAGAGGAGAGAGGAGAGAGAAAGAAAAAGAGAGAAAAAGAAAGAAAAGAAAGAAAAGAAAAGAGAGGGGGAGAGAGAGAGAAAAAAAAAAATTAAAATGCACACTTCCATTATGCAAATTTTTCTTTTCTCTTTCTATTTTATTTTGGTCTTCAATTTTTCTTCCGATAATTTCTTTATTGAAATTTCGGACTCGTCAATAAATTGACGAACGATGAGACAGGATCCTAAAAATAAGAATTATGACGCGCTTAAAATTCGATTCCCGAAATCGAGTTCAATTTCGTGGTTAAAAATCGATCGGACGTGATTTTAGCTCAATCCAACCAATTAGGTAGCTTTTAGGGATTTTACGGCCGATACATCCCTTAACGGCTTCACCTAATAGGTTAGTTAACTCGTGAGTGATCAGCTCGAGAGAAAAGGCCGTAGGCACGCCGACGAAATGCCCATTTCACTTTATCGAAACGGGTCGAATTTCAGGATGTCACAACGAGGTTGTCTCGGGCGACATCTAGTGGGTCGCGAATCTGTCTCGAGTTGAGGATCAAGAGTCGCCAAGTGTCCCGCGACGATGCTCGCCCTCGGTCACTGGTTGCTTCCCCCGGGTCTATTCACGCCCTTGGTTCATGCAAGGTCACCGAAACCCAGCAGCCCCGACCTCTCTTTTTTCATTTTTTAAAATTTTTAAATTTTTAAATTCTTTACAAAAATACACCGAAAGCCAATTATTCAAAATGCTATTTTTTTAGCAATACACCTTGCATCAAAAATTCTTTTGCCAAAAGCTATCCCGAATGCAACCAATGACCCTCAAGGTAGTCGCTGGAGATAATTCCTCAACGAGTATGTCATTGCAACAGTGCATTCTTGGTAGGTTCATTATTTTATATATGGACTGATAGGTATGTGTGTCCCTAAGAATTATTTTTTGGTGAATTATATGACCTGTGTCGTATTGTACTTTAACTTTAAACTGAATTTCGCTTAGTTATTATACCAGTGTTCCTTCACTATGCATCTCTTGCTTTTTCATGCTGTTCATTGGTTAAGTTGAAAAAGTGGAGTCAGCATCATAAAATTAAAAACAGTATGTGTTAAATAATAATATATTCATGTCCTCAAGACATGCTTTGCTTAACCTAAAGGCAGAGAAAAGTTCAAGTATGAATCCTATCGTGGGGAAGTACAGCGTCACTATCGAAAGATTTGATTTTGTTTGACATGTGTCTCCGGACAAGAATTACTATTTTCTTTTTTTCTTTTTTTGAGCAAACAAGAATTACTATTTTCACAATGCATTTATTTTTGAAAAGTCAATAATTTAAAATAATTCTAAAAATGATCCATTTATCGATTACAAAAATGAATAAACAAAAATTATTTTTAACATTTCCTAAATTTTTTTGACATTTAATTATTGTCGATAATAAAAACATTTTTCATTAACTAATTATTTTAAACGATAAAATTGATCATTTTAAAGAAAATATTTTTTTTTTGAAATTATTCAATTTTGTGAACCAAATAGAGTTTAAGAACTAGCCGTGGAAACTATCATCTAAACTACTAGGGTTTGCCATAATGGCCACCCTTCCAATATGAAAAGGGGAGGTGGGAGTTCGAATCCCCACTTTCTCAGGAGGGTTTGAGGTGGAAATGATTTAGTTTTAAGAGCAGGTTTTGACTTTCACGCCTTACAAAGAGATAAGGCAAAAGTCGAGAATGAAGATTAGAGTAAGATCGACAAAAAAAAAAAAAAAACTATCATATCTAGTCATGCCACCCACAATCTCTCATAATGAAAATAAATGTAGTACCAAATTATTCCCATATTAAATAAAAAAGAAATAAAATTGGCCTTCCATTCCCCCGCCGTCACTCATCCTCAAAGCTGCATTGAAGCCGTGTCACCTCCTCGTCCCTAAATTGGTATTTTTTTATGAGACCAAAAAGTTTAGCCCCAACCACCGCCCGCGGTGGAAGCGTTGGTTAGGGCTTGGTACCCCCAAACGCGGGGGAAGGGTTCGAACCTCCGTGGAAGCGATACTTCAATGCATAACGCGCGTCTTACCTGCGCTTGGGGGTCACGGTGGGGCCCCGCGCCCAGGGTTTACTCTCCCCGCGAAGCGGCGTTCGGGAGGTTCCCCGGGTCACCAAAAAAAAAAAAAAAGTTTAGCCCAAAATCAAGACTTGATCTAAAGTTGGTATTGTTTACATGACCAAAAGAGAAAAAAAAAATTAGCTATATTGAGATTCATGTTAAAAATTGTTATTTTTAACCCTTAAAAAATGAAGATGAAGAAAGGAAGAAAATTTGGAATTAAATTAACCACCATATAATATATTGGGAAATTTTTAGACAACTTTTCCCAAACTTTAATATATTACTGTCGATTAGTTTAGAAGGCTGCTTGGTATAGGTGAATAAGCTCAAATGGTCAACAAGAGAAACCTGAAGTCTCGTCATATATTGTATTGAAAAATGTGGAGAGAGGACGCATGGCGGCGCAATTGATCTCTGAGTTTTTTTAGTTTTTTATGAAGTTGGTCACGATGACAGAAAGGACGCATGGCGGCGCAATTATTAGTCCCGTCTTTAACAAAAAAAGAAGATAAAATATTGCGTGGCCTAGATGCTATTGAGACTCACCTAGATCAGGCAATCGTTAGTCCTATAGTCTAAATTGTTAATCATTGTGAAATGATTCTACAACTTTTCTTTATTTGAAGTAATGATGCGTGAGTCAGACCAGTGCCGTAAAAAATTAAAATGCTGTCATGTACAAAGTCATATATAAACTATTTGGATATTATGGGCGCGTTTGTTTTGTGTTTCGTTTAAAAATTGTTCCAGGAACAGAAATAAAAAAAGTATTTCTGTTTCGGGGAACAATTTTTGAACAAAAACACGCGTTTGGTAAACTTGTTCCGGAAATAAAAATAAACAGAAACATGTTTGGTAAATTTGGATAATTTTTTTATTTCTTTTATTTTTTCTATTTTTTTCTTATTTTTTTTTTTTTTCTTTTTCTTTTTCATTTTTTTTTCTTTTGGCCGGTCGCCGGCCAAGGCCTTGGCCGGCGAGGCGAGCTCGCCCGGCGGCGGGCGAGGAGCGGCCTCGCCGGCCACCGCTGAGCAAGGCCGAGGCTCGCCGGCCCGGGCGAGCTCGGCCTCGCCGGATCTGGGCGAGATCGAGGTCGCCCAAGCCGGCGCGAGGTCGGCTTCGCCATGGCGGGCGAGCTCGAGCTCGCCCGGATCCGGCGAGGCCGAGCTCGCCCGGCCGGCGGGTGAGGCGCGGCCTCACGGCCACCGCGGCGAGGTCGAGGCTCGCCGGCCCGCCGGGCGAGCTCGGCCTCGCCGGACTGGCGAGATCGAGGTCGCCGGGCCGGCGCGAGGTCGGCCTCGCCATGGCGGGCGAGCTCGAGCTTGCCCAGATCCGGCGAGGCCGACTTCGCCCGGGGCGGCGAGGCGCGGCCTCGCCGGGCCACCGCCGGGCGAGGCCGAGGCTCGTTGGCGGCCGGGCGAGCTCGGCCTCGCCGGATCCGGACGAGATCGAGGTCGCCCGGCCGGCGCGAGGTCGATGCTCGCCGTCTCCCGGCGGGCCGATGCTCGCCGTCCCCGGCGAGGCGGACCCTCGCCCGCCTACGGCGGCGTCGGCCTCGCCGGGGATGGCGAGCATCGGCCTCGCCGGGGCCGACGAGCCTCGCCGTGGCGGGCGAGGCCGACCCTCGTCGGCCGGTCGCCGGCCATGGCCGAGGCCGGCGACCGGCCAAAAGAAAAAGAACAAGAAAATAAGAGAAAAAGAGAAAAAGAAAAAAATGTTTCTCATTTGTGTTCTGAAACAAGAAACACAAAATTTGTGTTTCTTGTTGCTGCTTTTTTTGTTCCAGGGAACAAAAGAACAAAAGGAACGGCTAAACGCACCCAAACGCGTTGTTCCTTTTTGTTCCTGTGAACAAAAAATAGAAAACTGTTTAAAAACAAAAAAAAAAGAAACGCAAACAAACGGGGCCTATCATTGTCTTACATGCGTTTTCTCAATTAAATAGACACAAAAGTTCGGTGTTCTTTTTGATGATTCCTTTGAAAGCTATCCAGATGCCACTCTATCGGGAGGGAAGCGACTTCAAAAGTGCACCTTTTGGGGACCCCCATCTTACGTGTCAGTCATTTAATTAGCCCCATATATCGATGAAATATGAAGACGTTGCTTCAATAGACAAACAAAATCTACATTAAATAATTCTTATCATATTTTTAAGGGTAAAATCATTACTTTGCTATTGGAGTAATCGTTTAACAAACTCTACCCCAATCAATTCCCTTAAAAATCACCAATTTTAAATCGAGTCTCAATTCAGAAAAAATTATCTCATAAAATAGCACCAACTTTAACTTGGGTCTTAATTTTGGTTCAATTTTTTTTCTCTCATAAAATGGCATTAATTTAAAGTTGGATTTCAATTTTAGCCTAAACTATTTTTTGTCTTGAAAGCACAAAATTTTCAGTTAGTACCTAGATATGGCCCTCGTCAAGCTTCCATCAAGTTTCCATAGAGCACACATGAAATGATGCATCAAATTTTTAACAACATTATTAAACGAAAAGTTGACAATAATTCGGATATCAATTGAAAGTTTGTGCTTTTTGATGAGACAAAAAAAAAAAAAAAAAATCAGAGCCAAAATTGAAACTCAACCTAAAGTTGATGCTTTTTAAGAGGAGAAAAAACAAGTTTTAATGATAATTATGACACAAGCTAAAGTTGATGTTCTTTTATGAGACAAAAAAATGTTTGAATCGAAATTACTACCCGACCTTAAATTGGTGCTTTTTAAGGAAATGAGGTCTTTGCCACTAAGAAAAATTCTAGATTTCCTTGGCTATACCCACTCATATAATGCAAGTAACTTAAAATCCCAAGGAAGTTGGCATAATATTTGATCAAATAACTAGAAATTTCTTGTGGGGATATAAATGAGAAAAGATAATCTCTTGCTTAATTGGGATTCGGCAGCTTTGCCCCCGAAAAGGAAGAAAAAAGAAGAGGAGGAGGTTTAAGTCTTACAAATACTAAGTTCGAAGTCTCGCACGTCATGGTATCAGCTTCTAAAAGCAAAATACATGCCATGCCCCAGCTTGATTTCTTGAAAAAGACTTGAAAGAACTCATTCATTTAGAAGAGTTTCGTTGATTATTTCATTGATCACTTTGTAAAGTAGGTACACCATCAAACCACGTAAATTATTTATATTAGGTTTACTATTTTTATTTTTTTGCATTTATTTCTTGCTTAAATTGTTTTTTTTTTTTTTTTTTTTGCATTTCATATTTTTACATAACACAAATCAGGTTCCCATACTTTCGATTTTTCTAATCAAGTCCGTTTACTTGCACAAAATATCAAATAAAGTCTCTCGACACAAAAATTCGCCCAAGTCCAATAGATGAGGCTGTCAAGGAAGCTGAAGAGTTACTGCAAAATTCGGCCAAATCCAATTAATGAGGCTGTCAACAGAAGTTGAAGGGTAATATATATTATATATTGCCTGCATGAGCACACTTGTTGAGAGGTCATAGATAGTGAATTGATTAATTTTGTTTTTAATTTGTCCTTCATGCTCCCACCAACTCACTATCTGCGATGGCTGTTCACGTGGGCAATATTAATTCTATGTCATGCTTTGGCGTCTTCTAACAGAAACATCAATTGGATTTGGCCGAATTTCATGGTGGAGCAATTTGATTATAAAATTTGAAAGTATATGGACTTAATGGAAAAGTGATGAAAGTATAGGACGAAAAGTAAAAGATGTACAAAAGAAAATTGGGGGGTGGGGGAGGGAGGGGAGGTGGGGCTGTGCCCTTAATTAAGTAAATGAGCAAAGCAATTTGACAAGACGTTTAAATTGGGCTGCTGTGCCAAAGTCCAATAAGCTAAGTCTATTGGATCCGTGTATGGACTCAAGTTCGGACCGATCAAATGAATATTTTCTGGTAGAGGTTGAGATGGGCCAGCATCAAGATAAAAAAATCGGGTTCTTCAGGCTCCATAAGACCAGAACTTCGATATATAAGATTATTTCCTGCTGCAAAAAGGCTCGTAAAAATTTATCACTTCCTTTGCTACTGCAAAAGGATACTGAATTCCATTATCTATAAGAATTTATCACAAGGCAGTAGAAAATATAAGATTATTTCAGTCAGGTGGAAACCGACGCCAGAAGGTTTTATTCCTCAATGCCCCCACTCGCATGCGGTGATGTCGTTCTTCAAACTCCCCGGTACCAGAAGCTGGAAATTTGCTTCAGCACAGCCTCCCAACATGCAAACATATCAATGTTGTTTTGTGCTAAATGTCTCCACAGCTTTTTCGATTGACGTCCAGCTGGTCCACAAAGAGGCACATGATCAACCGTTATAAATAGCCTGAGTTTCTTCCCATTTACATGTTTGCATTCATGATCAAGTCTTCTACATCAACCTTGTCTAGTTTAATGCCTTCAAAGGCATCTGTTTCCAATCAGAGCAAAATAGAAATAATTGTGCATATTGAAAGCACTAAAAGACAAGCAGATAATCCAAACCCGTTCCAAAAAACAACCAGTGCAACTCTAAGAACAATGCGCAAATTTCTCTGAAAACCGAAAAGACGCTACGGCAAAAAAACTTTCTAAATGAAGCTATATCCATTTAATGATGAAAGGACAATCGAGAGGATATAGACTATGTTATATAGCCATCAGTTCAACAATAAACAATATCATTTTAGGGAGAAAATACCAAAGCATGAAGTAAAGATCGGTACAAAAAAATGGGACACATTAGTGTCAAGCAGATTTCTGAAAATGAAGGAAAAGAAATTTCAGTTATATACTGCTTGCACACTATGTAGACAAGCAAGAAGTTCATTCAAACCAATAGATCATCTTTCTCCTAACCGAGCTTAGCAATTGTTGCATATGCATATACTCAGGGCCAACGTGGAGTCATGGACTTGGTGGTAAGAAATATTGTTTGGTTATGGTGGATAATTATACCAAGTTCACTTAGGTGTTCTTTCTTGCTTGAAAAGCAAAGTATTTCAATTTTTTTTTTTTTTTCAAAATTTATATATTATTTATTGCATCAAAATAGATCATGGGGGAGAATTTGAAAATCAAAGTATGAGTTTTGTGATCAAAATGGCTTTCAACCCAAATTTTCATCTCTTTATACTCCATATCAAAATGGAGTTGTTGAAAAGAAAATTTGCTTCTAACAAGAAATGGCAAGAAACCTTTTGATTGAAAGCAAAATCCCTTCATATGTTTTGGCAAAAGTTATTTCAACTGCATGTTACATTATTAATTGTGTATTTTTAAGACCGTTACGTAAAAAAACCTCTTATGTGTTGGAATTTTGTTTGTTAAAACAAAATTGGTGCTTTTTATTTTGTCCCACGTAGAAAAGGTGGGAGCAAGTGGGTTAGTTTAAATATGTTGAATTTCCTTTTGTAGTTAAAGGAGTAATTAGGTGGGGGTGGACCCCACCATACCTGTGTGCGGGTGCGCGATTATTTGGCGCACTTAACACTTTACACGCCTGCACGCCCCGTGGTTTAATTAGCATTAATCCCTTGCTATTTATTTTTTATTTTTTATTTTCTGTTCAAAGGTTGCCTTTTAATTTGAGAATTCCGGAAATATAAATGAAAATTCGAAATTCTATTTAAAAAAATTATTATTAACAAAATTATTCCAAATTTTGTTTGTGTCTTTTCAAGACAACCTTTGGAAAATTACCTATTCGGTTTTTAACTTTCCCGAAGGATTGCAATTGTTCGTTTTCGACTTCTTCCGAAGAGTTGCATTTGTTTATCCGAACAATTTTCTAAAGACGTGTTTGTTCGCAATTTTCACGAAGAGTTGCAAGACTGTTTCATATATATACTTGTCATTTTCGGAAAGAAAATGGTGTTCATTTCGAGTCTTCTTTCTGAAAAACTATAGCCAATTTTTCAATTGTTTCTTAGAGAGACCCTGGAGAAATACTAGAATTGCTATTTAGTATTCTCATCCGAGACTTTCTTGTATCCTGGAGGATTTTTGCCGGTGACCATTAGCAACGTTGTGGGGCAAATAAATCCTTAAAGAAAGTGATATCACGCCTCAAAGTCCGAATTGTTTTACTCGATCCGATTTCATTGTTCAACCCATCTCAAAGCAATATTTTTCACAATATTATGAGCTTTATGAATGTAAGAAAAAAACAAAGAATGCATATTTTTGTGTATTTGAATGCAAATGCTTCATTCTTAAGAATCATCCTAACAAGATTGATGGGAAGACAGATAAAGGAATATTCCTAAGTTATTCCACAACAAACAAAGCCTACAAAGTTTTCAATAAAAACTCTTCGGAAGTGGAGGTATCAATGAACGTGAAGTTCCGAAAAAGTCATACGTTAGTGGATATAAGCAATGAGCTTGGGTATACTCAGGTGCCCGATTATAATCAAGTACACAGATATACTCAAGAAGGCAAATATACTCAGGAATCTGGAATGAGAGCTAATATTAACTAGTCTGATTCTTCAAATACAAATGGAGCCAATCATCAAAGCTTGGACAAAGACTGGAGATACAAAACTAGTCATCCAAATGAGCAAGAACTTGGAAATCTAAATGAAACTATCAAAACTCTCAGACAAAAGCTGGATGGAAGTAATACAAGAAGAACGGCATAAAGACACTTAAACCAGTTTGATTCTTTTTATTCAGATTGCTGTTCATCTTCTTCTTTCTTTATCCTCCATCTTGGCTGAACGCAGAAGCAAAAAGCGAAGCCATCTTCTTCTTGCTCTATCCTCCATCGTTCCCTGAAATTGCCTTCGAGCTTGGCGTCTTCCAGATCTCAACCAAGATTGACGACAGTGAGCTCCGTCGTGCATCTACTTTGAGGCCTACATCTAAAGAGCTTGAGCTACATCGCTGCATTGAGCTCAAGCTCTAACTATGGCGGCTCGAGCTCCATCGTAGCATTGAGTTGGGTTAAAACTCTGAAAACGATTTGGGCGTTCTAATCTATATCTTTTAGACCCATTGTGCTCCATGAAATCTACTCGCAATTTCCTTTCTTCTATTCTCTTTATTACCCTTATATAATACAACTAACGCATGAGTTTTTTATACATCAATCTGTTCTTGAAAATCAACTCAACTTGGAGTTCGTTGGGCATCTTAGCAAGTCCAAGTTGAGTATCTAGATCAAAACGCAATGGACAAGAACCAAAACTTTTCTTAGAGATTGAAGGGAAAACCGTGAGAATGGGTTAAGGAAGATGGTGAACAGTGAACACAAAAGAAAAAAGAAAGTTCAGAAAATTATGCAAAATAACATCATTTCAATTCAATTTGTCCATGTCAAATCACAGACTGTATCATGTAGGATGGCTAGCATTAACTAGACCGCTATACCAGTAAATTTGACCAAAAATAGCAGGTTGACTGCATTGGCAACTTATCGAAAGAATTATGAATAAACTGGTCAAACTGAAAAGTTTTGAATTAAATTGATCATTGTACAATAAGTTCAAGACTTTTTAGATAACTTTCCTGATAAGTATTCATTCATATGCTTTCTCATATAAATTTTTGTTGCGTTTTCATAGTTTGACTAGTGCGAGTCTATGACAATCGAGAGTTAGCAGCAAGATATTTATTGCCTCTAAGAACTTCATTCTTCTTCTTTTTCAGTTCACGTCCAAATTATGAAGTAATTCACCTCACAATACTTTTTATTTCATTATCTTCTCAAATGAGCATATTGACAAAGTGACAACTAATAGAACGTCAATTTAATCAGGCAAAGTGTTAATCTTTCGAATCTGTTGGTCCTCTATAAATTGTTTTCAAAAAACACTTGAATAAACACTTTACGCTAGATTTGATGTCAAGATTATTTCACTGGATTTGTAACATAACAAATAAACATAATATTTCTCATACAACGGATTTTCTTTGGCGGACGACCAAATATAACGTCTAGCATATCCTATCCAATTGGGTGTTTGATGATTGTAGATTAGGACCAGGATTAGAACTAAAAACTAAAAAATATACTTTCAGTTGGGGAAAAAGGTAGGGCACTTGGTGGATATGAGAATAACTACAAATGAAAAGCGACCACCGAGAGTTGGTCGTTGCGGCCACCACTTAAAGACGAGGTGGCTCCGAGCTTCCGTTGACTAGAAGATTTCAATGTGTTACTAGTCTGACGGCTGTGAATTTGGTTGTGGTGTCGACTTCTCAGAACGAGAGGTAAAAGTCAAGAATCGCAGGCGATGAAGTCGAATAGCATGCATCCTTTGCGATCAACTTTGCTACCGGGACAATAACTTAACAACCGTGGCTGATACAGTGTGGCTATAGCAAGCAGAATAAGCTAGGCACTACTAAGCAAAGGTTATTATGCGAAGATATATTTTTGCAAGGGAAAATTACCAAAAAAGTCCTAAACCTATTGCAATTGTGTCAATTCAGTCCTAAACTTTTTTATTTGGCCAATTTAGTCCTAAACCTTTTGTTTTTGTTCCAGTTCAGTTCATCCGGCCATGCGTAGTCGGAAAAATCTGATGTGGCATCCTAATCAGCGCCGGTTGGCGTTACCAACACCGACATGGCACCGGAGAGCAAAACGACTGGAGAGCAAAACGTCATCATTTTGCTTTAAAAAAATAAAGCCAAAGAGAAAAGGCAAAAGAGAAAAGGGCGTTAAGAGAAAAAGGCGTGAAGAGAAAAAAAGTGTGGGGTTGGCTGGGTTCTTTCTCAAAATCAAGTAGGAACCCTAAATTGAGAGGATCTTCCCTTGATTCATGGTGCCCAACATTAATTCTTGGTGGATGCCTTCGTTCAACACCTCCATCGAAACCCTTTGGCCTCCACTCACCCAACGCCCGCTCGACGCCTCCATCCAACCCCTCCGCCAACGCTCGCCCAACACCTCTGTTCAAAGCCTCCATCCAACCCTTCTGACCGATGCTCGCCTGACATCTCCATTCGACGTGTGCGTCAACCCGACGCCTCCGTCCGACGCTCGCTCACCCAACATCTTCGTCCGATGCTCGCCCGACGCCTACATCCGACGCTTGCTTAGATTCGCCCGCTTGCTTGACGCTCACTAAACGCCTTCATTGTCTTCTTGAAATTGCAGTGCTTTATATTTATGTTGTCTTGATTTCACTTGAATTTTATTTTAAATTTCGTTGACATGGGTTTGTCGCAGTAATGAGTTTGTGGTTGTTGAATTGGATGGCTGGGCAAATTGCTGACACGAGTTTGTGGATAGTCTCGCATAGAATGTCTCTATCTCGCCTAGAATTTTTGGTATTGTTACTGCTTTTGGCTCATTTGGGAAGAATATATTACTTTGAGTTGCTACTTTTGGCTCATTTGGGAAGAATATATTACTTTGAACTGTTGCCTTTGGTTCAGATTGACAAAGTTTGTTAGGTATATGGAGTTCCTAATATACTTCTCATTCAGATTTTCCAAAGCTTGTCTGGATCACCTAAATCTCATTGCAATTGCAGCAATTTTGGCCTGCATATGTTGTGGATTTTATATTACATTTGGAGGGATTTTGTATATATCATCCATGAGCACATATGTCATATGATCTAATCATGTTTTGAATTCAATCTGCATTAGCTCCTTTCAGTCCCGAGATGTCATATGATCTAATCATGTTTTGAATTCTCGATACGATGCGGTCATTCTTATAAGAAGATTGAGAGCACAATTATTCTTTTATTGTTGGTATCGACTATGCTTTTTACTGTGCTTTGATCATGTCCATTTGACTGATGTTTTTAGTTGGTTGGCCGGCTCGACAACAGTTTTGTCTCATCAGACGGTGCCAAGTTGGCATTCAAGTCCAATGAAGAAATAGAACTTCAAGTGTGGTCCATCCCACTGGACAAAGTGATACCAGAGTCAGAACCGGTTATTCTCGTCAAAATAGATGTTCAAGGCTGGGAGCATCATGTTCTGAAGGGGGCTGTGAAGTTGCTGTCGAGAGAGGTAGGCAAGGCACCGTATTTGATTTATGAGGAGGATGAACGGTTGTTGTAGGCAAGTAACAGTAGTTCTAAAGAGATTCGAAAATTTCGTCGCTGTTGGGTATGGTCATTGCACCGGTATGGTACAAACGCAAATTGCACCAAGAATAGTTGATAGTGGATTAATTTACCTTAGCCTTGTTGATGTAAGATCACCGAGTCAAGCATGAAAATGGACAATTCTTTAGCAGACTCCTTTTTGAGAGTTTTGCCTACTCTTAGATAGAACTTCCACTCAGTTCTAGATAGAGAATTAGATTTGGAATTGTAATGAGAAACACCTTGTTGTTCATTGAAGGAGCCGGTTATTGAGCAAGTGAGGAAGCACGAGATACATTATGGTTTTCTCTTGGAATATAGTTAGGGTTGTATCTGTTGCCATTAGATCTGCCACATCCAATTTGTTATTATGTTTATTTATTGCAATTCATGCTTTGTATTTGTAGCAAATGACCTTGTGATTTGCGAGTGAATGCAGCATAAGTTGTTGACCAGAGCTTACGGAGGCATATTCAACACCTTTTCAGTTGTAGTCTTGTTTTTCCTGTGAATTTATATCTCAATGAGAATAAAGCAATCTGACCACATTTAGAATGTACTAATGGTAGTCTGGTTTGATTGAAGTATGTATTAAAATTTGATAATTTTAGGGTTTTGTGAGTTTGCGTTTATGCATGAACGAGAGAGAACAAGAGAATTCTCCATCCTACCAAAAATAAATTCGTACGTGCTCCCATACTTAAAATTAATCCATCAAATTTTGCACGCACCTAGTTTAAAACATTATTGTCTTATTGAACAAATAAAATTTGGCGTTCAAACCTAACACCTTATTTTTTTCTCTATTTCTTGCCCAACAACTCATTTTGAAATAAACATGGCCAACTGTTTTTTTTTTTTCTTTAAAGCTTTAGGAAAAAAAATTCTTATGTGTTCTCGTACTCAAAATTATTCCATCAAACTTTGCACAAACCTAGTTTAAAACCTCATTGTCTTATTGACCAAATAAATTTTTGCGTCCAAATCCAACACCTCATTTTTTTTGCCCAACAACCCCTTTTGAAATAAATTTGGCCAACTGTTCTTTTTTTTTCCTTCAAAGCTTTCAGAAATAAATTTATATGTACTCCCGTACTTAAAATTATTCCATCAAATTTTGCACACACCTAGTTTAAAACCTCATTATCTTATTGAGCAAATAATTTTTGCGTCCAAACCTGACCCCTCATTTTTTTTTTAAAAAATTTCTTACCCAACAACCCTTTTTAAAATAAACTTTGCTAACTTTTTTTCTTTAAAACTTTCGGAAATAAATTCGTACGTGCTCCCGTACTCAAAATTATTTCATCAAACTTTGCACACACCTAGTTTAAAACCTCATTGTCTTATTGAGCAAATAAATTTTTGCATCCAAACCCGATACCCCATTTTTTTTTTTTTGCCCAACAACCCCTTTTGAAATAAACTTGGCCAACTATTTTTTTCCCTTTAAAGCTTTCAAAAATAAATTCATATGTGCTCCCGTACTCAAAATTATTCCATCAAACTTTGCACACACCTAGTTTAAAACCTCATTGTCTTATTGAGCAAATATATTTTTGCGTCCAAACCCGATACCTCATTTATTTATTTATTTTTTGTCCAATAACACTTTTGAAATAAACTTGGCCAACTGAAAGCTTTAAAGGAAAAAAAAAACGGTTAGCCAATTTTATTTCAAAAGGGGTTATGGGGCAAAAAAAAAATTAGGTGTCGGGTTTGGACTTAAAATTTATTTGCTCAATAAAACAATGAGGTTTTAAACTAGATCCGTGCAAAGTTTGATGGAATAATTTTGAGTACGAGGACACTTACGAATTTATTTCCGAAATCTTTAACGAAAGAAAAAGGTTGGCCAAGTTTATTTCAAAAAAGGTTGTTGGGCAAAAAAAATAAAAAATGAGGTATCGGGTTTGGACGCAAAAATTTATTTGCTCAATAAGACAATGAGGTTTTAAATTTGATGTGTACAAAATTTGATGAAATAATTTTGAGTACAAGAACACATACGAATTTATTTTCGAAAGCTTTAAAGAAAAAAAAAACAGTTGGCCAAGTTTATTTCAAAATGGGTTGTTGGGCAAGAAATAGAAAAAAAAAATTAAAGTATTGGGTTTGAATGCCAAATTTTATTTGCTCAATAAGACAATGAGGTTTTAAACTAGGTGCGTGCAAAATTTGATGGATTAATTTTAAGTACGGGAGCATGTATGAATTTATTTTTGGTAGAATGGAGAATTCTCTTGTTCTCTCTCGTTCATGCATAAATGCAAACTCACAAAACCCTAAAATTATCAAATTTTAATACATACTTCAATCAAACCAGACTACCATGAGTACATTCTAAATGTGGTCAGATTACTTTATTCTCATGGAGATATAAATTCACAGGAAAAACAAGACTACAACTGAAAATGTGTTGAATATGCCTCTGTAAGCTCTGGTCAACAACTTATTCTGCATTCACTCGCAAATTACAAGGTCATTTGCTACAAATACAAAGCATGAATTGCAATAAATAAACATAATAACAAATTGGGTGTGGCAAATCTAATGGCGACAGATACAACCCTAACTATACTCCAAGAGAAAACCATAATGTATCCGTGCTTCTTCACTTACTCAATAACTGGCTCCTTCAATGGATAGTGTTTTTCATTACAATTCCAAATCTAATTTTCCATCTAGAACTGAGTGGAAGCTTTGTCTAAGAGTAGGCAAAACTCTCACAAATGAGTCTGCTAAAGAATTGTCCCTTTTCATGCTTGACTCGGTGATCTTACATCAACAAGGCTAAGGTAAATTAATCCACTATCAGCTGTTCTTGGTGCAATTTGCGTCTGTACCATGCTGGGTGCAATGACGATACCCAATGAGAACGAAATTCTTGAATCTCTTTAGAACTGCTGTTACTTGCCTGCAACAACCGTTCATTCTCCTCATAAATCAAATACGGTGCCTTGCCTACCTCTCTCGACAGCAATTTCATGGCCCCCTTCAAAACATGATGCTCCTAGCCCTGAACATTTATTTTGACGAGAAGAACCGATTCTGACTCTGGTATCACTTCGTCCAGTGGGATGGACCTCACTTGAAGTTCTATTTCTTCATTGGACTTGAATGCCAACTTGGCACCGGCTGATGAGATAGCATTGTTGTCGAGCCGGCCAACCAACTGAAAACATCAGTCAGCGTGGACATGATCAGCACAATAAAAAGCATAGTTAGATACCAACAATAAAAGAATAATTGTGCTCTCAATCTTCTTATAAGAATGACTGCATCAGTATCGAGAATTCAAAACATGATTAGATCATATGACATCGGGACTAAAAGGAGCTAATGTAGATTGAATTCAAAACATGATTAGATCATATGACATATGTGCTCATGGATGATATATACAAAATCCCTCCAAGTATAATATAAAATCCACAACATAGGCAGGTCAAAATTGCTACAATTGCAATGAGATTTAGGTGATCCAGACGAGCTTTGGAAAATTTGAACGAGAAGTATATTAGGAACTCCATATACCTAACAAACTTTGTCAATCTGAACCAAAGGTAGCAACTCAAAGTAATATATTCTTCTCAAATGAGCCAAAAGCAGCAACTCAAAGTAATATATTCTTCCCAAATGAGCCAAAAGCAGTAACAATACCAAAAATTCTAGGTGAGACGAGAGACATTCTACGCGAGACCATCCACAAACTCATGTAAGCAATTTGCCCAGCCATCCAATTCAACAACCACAAACCCATTCTTGCGACAAACCCATGTCAACGAAATTTAAAATAAAATTCATGTGAAATCAAGACAACATAAATATAAAGCACCGCAATTTCAAGAAGATGATGAAGGCGTTTAGTGAGCGTTAAGCAAGCGGGTGAATCTAAGCAAGCGTCGGATGTAGGCGTCGGGCGGCGTCGGACGAAGATGTTGGGTGAGCCGAGGGTCGGACGGAGGCGTCGGGTTGAGACACACGTCGAATGGAGACGTTAGGCGAGCGTCGGTCGAAGGGTTGGATGAAGGCTTCGAACAAAGGTGTTGGGCGAGCGTTGGCTGGAGGGGTTGGACGGAGGCGTCGAGCGAGAGGGGTTGGGCGAGCGGAGGCCAAAGGTTTTCGATGGAGATGTTGAACGGAGGCATCCACCAAGAATCAATGTTGGGCACCATGAATCAAGGGAAGATCCTCTCAATTTAGGGTTCCGCTTGATTTTGAGAAAACCAGTCAACCCCACGCTCTTTCTCTTCACGCCTTTTTCTCTTCACACCCTTTTCTCTTCTACCTTTTCTCTTTGGCTTTTTTTTTTTTAAAGCAAAACGATGACGTTTGCTCTCCGGTGCCATGTCAGCGTTGGCAACGCCGACCAACGCCGACTAGGATGCCACATCAGATTTTCCAACTATGCATGGCCGGATGGACTGAACGGAACAAAATCAAAAGGTTTAGGACTAAATTGGCCCAAAAAAAGTTTAGGACTGAATTGGCACAATTGCAATAGGTTTAGGACTTTTTGGTAATTTTCCCATTTTTTCAACATCAAAAAAATACATTTGATAAAAAGAAAACTTGACATGATAATGCATCGTCAACATCATAACCCAACCACCATGACATTTACTCGGACAATAATAAGGCACTCGAATGAACAATGTCGAGAGTAGGGATGTATTTATTTCGCTATTGTGGTCCTTTACTACTGTAACTGTGATGCAATGGTGCATGGAGAGCCTATTTGCAGTCTAAAATAGAGGAAATCAAATCAAAATTATATAATCAAAATAGGTATAGAAAATCAAAGAAGATATCCTAAATATCTCATAAAGATTAGTAGGTTGTTATATTTGCAGCAAGGCTCCAACCATCAACAGTTTCGTGAACTATTGACTAAGTTGGACAGCACTGGAATTTCAATACCATCAAAAGTTGCATCTAATTCTTGACTAACTCATGCAACATTTTGAGAGATGTGGTCATATTTTTATGTAGAAAGTATCGGTTTTACACTTCTGATCATGCATAAAACCCAAGCATCGCTCAAAAACAAGCAGAATATGGACACAACCATGTCAATACATGATATGGACATGACCACACCAACGAGAGAAACTGAGGAAATGTTGAACCAATAGGGAGTGCACATATTATCAGGAGATCACACTGTTAAAGTATCATCAAACATGATAAATAGTATTGAGAATCGATGTCAATAAAGTGATGTTAATAGTAACTAAAATGGAGGATGACAAGGGAGGTGATGTGGGCATCACGCTCGATGCTCTCACAGGATTTGCCTAACTCTAATTCCAAGTTAAGTTGTATAATCAAAAGTGATTGTCACGTGACTCAACCCCATGACAGGGGGGCCAGCGAGAGTACGGAAAAAACATGCATGCCAACATCTCTCTCTTTACGTTGCTACCAACTTCTTATTCGATTGTAGCTCATTTCTTTCTCCTCTTTTTTTTTTTTTTTAACTTTTAAATTTCTTTACAAAAAATATACCGAAACCCAATTATTCAAAATGCTATTTTTTTAGCAACTCACCTCGTATTAAAGAATTCTTTTCCCAAAAGCTATCTCAAATGCACGCAATGACCCCTCATGGTAATCGTAGGAGATAATTCCTCGATGAGTATTTCATTGCAAGAGTGCAATAATTCTTGGTAGATTCCCAAAAGCTATCCCAAAAGCCAATTATATATTATTTTCTGGTTATTTAAATGACCTACATCGTATTGTACTTTAACTTTAAGCTGAATTTAGCTTTTCTTATACTAAACTTTGTCTCTATTGTCTTTTCATACTGTTCATTAGTTAAGTTCGAAAAGGAGAGTCGCCGTCATTAAATTTGAGGTGTTAAATAATAAAATATTAATGTCCTGGCATGCTTTACTTAATTAACTAAAAGACAGAGAGAAGTTCCAGAATGATTTTTTTTTTGGTCGAATCTTATCGTGGGAGGTACGTCACTATCGAAAGATTTGATTTTGTTTGACACGTGTACCGACAAATTAATAATTTAAAAAATAACTTTTCTAAAAATGATCTACTTTACAATCTAAAAAATAAATAACCAAAAATGTTTTTAACATTCTCAAGATTGTTTAAACATTAAATTATTATCAATAATAAAGTATTTTTCATTAACTAATTATTTTAAACAATATAAGTAATTATTTTAAAGAAAATATATTTTCAAATCATTTAAATTTATGAAAGAAATTGAGTCTAAAAACCAACTATGGAAACCATCATATCTTGTCATGGCACCCTTAATCTCTCATTATGAAAATAAATGTATTACCAAATTATTCTCATATTTAATAAACTACCATCGCATTTCCTCAAGGTTGCATCGAAGCTGCATCATGTCCTTGTCTCTGAATTGGTACTTTTTATAAGACGAAAAAGTTTAGCCTAGAGTTGAGACTTGATCTAAAGTTTGTACTATTTTACATGACAACAAAAATTTGAGCCAAATTGAGACTCATGCTAAAATTGGCACTTTTAAAAATAAAAGGTCATATTTTTATAAAAACTTTTTCTTTTTCTTTTTTTCCCTTTCTTTCCTCTTTACTCTACCAGCCATAAGCATAGGTTTATTTAAAAAAAAGAAGAAAAGAAAATAGTTATTATAAAAATTATCTACGTAAACATCGAGTATCGGTTATGTCACTTAGGATGGTTGGCACCGATTTGAATGCCAAGTCAACAATTTCCATTCAAAATTGATCGAAAAGATTAAATTGACAAATTATTAATAAGATTAAAACTAAAAAAAAATTATAGAATCAAATTGACAGTCATACAATAAGTTGAGAAATTTCTAGATAATATTTCCCAAACTTTAAAGTGTATTGATTTGTTTAGAAGACTGCTTGGTATAGATGAACGAGCTCAACAAGTCAACGAAAGAAACCCAAAGTCTCCTCATATATCGTATTGAAAGACGCAGAATGGACGCATAGCAGCGCAATTGATCTCTGAGTTCTTTTATTTTTTGGGAAGTAGGTGACGATGGACCTAGACAAGTTCTTAAAAGGTCTTCTCTCAGAATAGGACATCCCTAGGAGACTCCCCCCCACAAGCCATTTAAAGGCAAGTGAGAGGGTAGGAATAAGGGATAAGGTCTCCAAGGGCTCTCCCAGTCAGCTCCTTACGGAGTGGGAACCACTCCTGAGTCCCGTGACGCCCTTCTCCTAGCATACTAGGCTAGGTACAAGACAATGACGGAGCTCCTCCCCTTTGAAAGTAACACGATCATTCCTTTCGGGTCCAGCAATTATTAGTCCCATCTTTAAAAAATAAAATAAAATATTGCATGTTCTAGATGCTATTGAGATCATGCCGACCATGCAATCGCTAGTCCAATTCTTTAAATTTGTTAATCATTGTGAAGTGATTCATAACTTTTCCTTACTTGAAGTGATGATGCATGAGTCTTATCAATGTCATAAAAAAAAATTAGAACGCTGTCATGCCACACATATATATATATACTATTATTGACTTGTATGTATTTCCCCAATTAAATAGCCACAAAGTTCAACGCTCTTTGTGATGATTCCTTTGGAAAGTTAACCAGGAAGGAAGTGACTTTAAGATTTCACCTTTTGTCGACCACCATCTTATGTGTCAGTTATTTAATTAGCCCCCACATATCCATAAAGTTTAATAAGCAATTCTAAAATCATGGAGATGTAGCTTCAATAGACAAACAAAATCTGCATTGAATAATTCTTATCATATATTTAAGATTAAAAACATTACGTTGCTATTGGTGTAATCATTTATCAAACTTCGCCCCCATCCCAATTCCCTAAAAGATCACAAACTTTCACTTGAATCTCAATCATATCTCTAAGACATTTTGTTTTTTTTTTTTTTTTTTTTGGTAAAAGGGTAATATTGTATTGAGCTTTAATCAACAATTACACAAGATCTGGCACCACAAAAACTTACACTCAACAAAACAATAAGCCAGAGTGAGTGGAAGGGAGCTGAATGCGAAAGAAATCTATAAAGAGCAGAACAAACAATTGAAGAACAGCCTAAACAAAAGGCAAAGGAACCTAGCAAGGGGCAGGAGAGAGCGCGCAGGGCTGGAAGACTCCAAACCTTAAAGCGTGACCAACAGCAACAAAAGTAAAGAGACTCCGAGGAGCAACCGCATGCAAGGTATAAGCGTATCAACACCTCGGACAAGCTAGGGCCCTAAAGGAATTGAAGAGTCCCCAGTTAAGAAGATAATTGGATCAATTCTAAAACATTTTGTTTGTCCCATAAAAAAACGTTAAGTTTAGTTTGGAGAATCCAAACTTTTTTTTTTTGGTAAAAGTAAGCAAACAATCCAAACTTTTTTTATCTCATAAAAATGCATTAACTTAAACTCAAATCTCAAATTTAGCCTAAACTCTAAATTGTCTTATAAAAAAACACCAATTTTTCTATCAATCCCTAGATATAGCTCCTCTCTAACTTTCGTCAAGTTTTGGTGAGTGCATGTGAGAAATGTTGAAATTTTATTGACATTATTAGAAGAAAATTTGATGGGAGCTAAGATATCAAGTAAAAGTTTGTGCTTTTTGATGAGACAAAAAAGAAAGTTCAACCACCGCTCACGGTGGCCTCGGTGGACTAGGACTTAGTACCCATCCGCCAGGGGAGGAGTTCGAACCTCGAGGTTGCATAACGCGCGATTCACCTGTGGCTGGGTCTATGGTGGTGGCCCAGTTCACCTCAAGGTTTATTCCGCCGCGAAACGGCACACGGAGGTTCCCTGGGTCACCAAAAAAAAAAAAAAAAGAAGAAAGTTCAAATTAGGATTAAAACTAAATATAAAGTTGATGCTATATTAAGAAAAAAAAAGTTTAGGTTAGAATAGTGACATGAACTAAAGTTGGCATTCTTGTATGAGACAAAAAAATGTAAGAACCAAAAGCAAGTGCCGATACCATAAATTGGTGCTTTTTAAGGATGTTAGGTCTTTGTGCCTTAGAAATATTCTAGATTCGTCTTTGGCTACACCCACACATATAATGCAAGTGACTAAGGCGCATTTGATAAAATTTCTGTTTAAAAATTATTTTAGGAAACAGAAATAGAAAAAAATATTTATGTTCGGGGAACAATTTTTGAACAAAAAACGAGTTTAATAAACTTGTTCTAGGAATAAAAAATGAACAAATATGTTTGGTAAATTTGTATAAATTTTTATTTCTTTTAATTTTTTAATATTTTTATTTTCTATTTTATTTCTTATTTTTCTTATTTATTTTCTTTTTTTCTTTTTTTCTTTTTTCTTTTTCTTTTTCCTTTTTTCTTCTTTTGCCCGGTCGTGACTTCGGCCATGGTCGGCGATCGGCCGACGAGGGCCGACAGCCTTGCCTTGGCTAGGCGAGCTCGAGCTCGCCCATTCGTCGAGGCCAAACTCACCCGGCCGGGGCGGGCGAGGCTCGGCTGGCGGATCTAGGCGAGATCAAGCTCGCCTAGCTCGGCGCAAGGTCGGCCTCGCCGGGCCGGCAATGCTCCGGCGAGGTCGCCGGCCCTCGACGGCGGGTCATGGCCTGGCGACCAGCCAAAGAAAAAGAAGAAGAAAAGAAGAAGAAGAAAAAGAGAAAAGAAAATGGAGGAGAGAGAAAAGTATTCTTAAAAGATTTGTACGCGCATGATAAAATTTCTGTTTTTTATTTCTCTCGTTTCTCTGTTCCCGAATAGGTTTGGAGCAATCATTTGATAACGCTTGATTTGATTTCTCTATTTACAAATGATTTCTATTCCATAAATAGATTTGAAGAAGAAATCGAAGCTAAAATTTTTAGATTCTTAGGGCGCGCATGACAACCATTTTCTTCTAGAAATAGTTTGACGGAAGAAATAGATTTTTATTTCTATTTCTAGAAGAGTTTCTAAACAAAAATAACTGTTTGATAATGATACAAAATTTCTACTCTAAAAATAGAAATTCGTTTGATAACGACACAAAATTTCTTCCTTTCGGATGGCAGCGGTGACGACTAGCGACCTTTAATATAAAAAATAAAAATAAAAATGATTTAGTAACAAAAAATAAATCATAAAATAAAATAAATCATAAAAAAATAAATAAATATATCATTTTATTTAAAAATAAAAATATCCTTAAAAATAAATTTATTTTATTTATTCTATTTTATTTTATGAATAAATTTACTTTAAAATAAATAAAAATAAAAAATAAAAATAAATTTATTGAGCAAAACACTCAAGGCAAATAAAAATAAATTTATTTTTATTTTTCATAAATAAATTATTTTGAATAAATTATTTTTAATAAATTTAATAAGTTTATTTTTAATAAACTAAAAATAAGATGATAAATAAAATTAATTTATTTATTTTTAATAAATTTTTAATAATAAATTTATTTTTATTTTTAAATGAATAAAATGAATATATTTATTTTATTTATTTTATTTTTAATAAAATGAGGAGAGGTGGAGGAGGAGGAGGAGGTAGAGACATAGTGGAGATGAGGAAGGACTCACCGAAATTAGAGTTTAGTGGGAGAAATTATTTCTGATTTCTCTTCTAGAAATCGAAGTAGAAAATTTCTATTTTTGATTTCTCTTCTAAATCAATTTACGGAATAGAAATCTATTCCGAGGAAATAGAAAAAGCTGAGTAGATTTATCAAACGGGTTTCTATTCAGAAAGCAGTGCGGAATAGAAAAATTATTTATGGAACAGAAATTTTGATTATCATATACCTCCTTAGGTCATTTGTGCATGATAAAATTTCTGAAATAGAAATTGATTTCGCCTAGAAATTGATTTCTCAATTTCTATTCCCCAGACAAATTCTAAGCAAAGAAATCCGTTTGATAACAACTCAAAATTTCTATTTTTGAAACAAATCCGTTTGATAACATAATAAAATTTCTATTTCTAAGAATAAAAATTAGATAGATAACAACATAGGAAATTCTCAAATATAAAATAATAGTCGAAATAATATTAATACATTACAAAAATTGAAAATACAATTTTATGGAATTTTCGGCATATTATTATCCCTTGCCATTTTATTGGCAATGGTTTTCCAAAGCGTATTTATTTGGTTTCCCTCATCGGTCAACTAAATGTTTGCAAGCTCATCCTGCGTAGGTTCAGCCAAGTACATCGAATCTCTATATAGGAAAAAGTTATTATCCATTTTGTCTTGATCACGGATGTAATTATGGATAGCACAACGTACAATTATGATATGTGCTTGCTTTCAAATTGCAAATGAGGGCACATGTCTCAAAATGAAAAAGCAATTCTTCAATGTCCCAAATGATCTTTCAATGACATTCCTTAAAGAAGATGCCTATAGTTGAATAATTTTCTTGCAGTTGTTGGCCGTGTCGCTCTACCCTTATACTCATTTAAATGATACTAGTCACCTCTAAAAGGAGTTAAAAATCACGGAGTTGTTGCATAACCAGAATCCATGATATATTATTTGCCTACAACAATGTATTCATACATTGGTCATAATTTGTAACTATAAATATGATCATAAAGAAAATTACTCCTTAAAGGACAAATAAATACTTAGTGGCAGTCGAGGAAATTCCAAGTGAGGAGTCTCCGGTCTTTGCTGCAAGCACTCAACAATCGTTGGTAGAGCTTCCCAACCAGAATATACAAAAGTAAATTTCATATCAAATGAACAAACGCACATCACATTTTGAGTAGTGGTGCATTTCCTACCTCTAAATGGGATTTGCTTTGACACGGGTATAGAAGCATGAATGTGGATGCCATCAATATTATCAAAGACTAGTATTATACAAGATTATCAACAAAATAAAATTGAAGGTGTAAAGGAATATATGAGAATTCTACTTTGAAGTAACGTTTATGCTTAGGATCCATAAAAATCTCTTGTGTGACAACATCAAAGGAATGTGGTATGATAACTTATTTTGTCAATTTCAGAACAAAAATTCTATTTTTGAAAGATGGAGAAAAAATAATAATTTATGTTTCTATTTCAGAAAGAGAAGCTACAATTTCTAGTTTTTGATTTCTCCTTCAAATCAATTTACGGAATAGAAATCTGTTTCAGAAATAGAGAAATCAAATTGCTTTATCAAACGGATTTTGTTCCAAACTGTTCCGGGGAATAGAGAAATAGAGAAATCAAGAAATAGAAATTTTATCATGCGCAGCCAAAATGTGTTCGAAACAAGAAACAACTTTTTTTTTTTCTTTTGTTTCTTATTTCTATTCCATGTGTGTTTCTGGGAACAAAAAAATAATTTTAGAACAAAAATGCAAACAAACGTGTTTCTATTCCTTTTTGTTTCCAAGAACAAAAAAAAAAAAAAAAATTGTTTAAAAATAGAAAAAAAGAAATCAAAACAAACGCAGCCACACCCAAGAAAACCGGTAAAATGTTTGATCATATAACTAGAAATTTCTTATGGGAGATATTAACAAGAAAAGAGAATCCACTCGCTTAATTGGGATTTGGCAGCTATTCCAAAAAAGAGAGGAGGTTTTTACTAAGTTTTGAAATCTCGCATGCCATAGTTTCAGCTTCTAAAAGCAGAAATACATACCTTGCCCTAGCTCAATTTCTAGAAATGACACTTGCAAGAAATTTTTCATTTAGAAAAGTTATGCTAGGTTTCGACCTATTTCACTTGTTACGGTAGGTCCTACCTTTACGAGAGCTTTAAAAAAAGCTGTTAACACATATATTTTGACCACTCATGAATTATTAATTTATTGCATAAAGAATTTGGGGACTACCCTTTGACCCGAGTGAAAACAAATTTCATTAAATTACATAGCACATAGGTACTCGAGCAATTGCATTAATATTAATGGAATTTATTATTTTAAAAAAATAAAATAATATTATTTAAAAATGAGAGAAAAGGGGGAAGTGAGATCGGGCCGGATCCAGTTCGGCTCGGCCTCTTCCTTTTCCCTCTCTTTCCCGACCGAGCCAGCCCATTTTCCCGTTTTCCCTGGCCCGATCCGAGTACAATTTTCTTCCTCCCCTCCTCTCGCACGCGTTTTGTAGAGAATGGCACAAGGGCAGAGAGCACAGAGCAATGACACTAGAGGGGGAGTTCCTGTGACATCCCAGAATTTCAACTCCGTTTTCTATTGAATAAATCGGGCATTTCATTGACGCGCCTATAGGGCTGTTCTCATAGCTGATCACTCTTGAGATAACTAGATTACTGAGGAAGCCATTAAGGATTTTAAGGCAAATAGACTCGAGAATTCGACTAGGAATTGACTTATCGACCATGATTATCTTTAGAGGTCAATACGGCATAATATAAAATCGATTCAAAATCAGAGATAGGCGGTTCGGCGAGATGTGTGGCTAATCGTGGGTGACACCACTAAATTAGAAAATTTTCGTCAACCGGCACTAGAATGATTTTCCTATTGTTTTGGGACCCTGTGTTCGTATTTAAATTCTCGGGATTTTCACGACAATCGAGAGTCGCCAATGAGTTGAGTGGGTTTATAGTGGCTCGAAGAAAATCGACCACGAGTCAGTTGCACTAAAAATGCCTGAAAGTTACCTGGTAGCCTAGGTCACGCTAAAAACGCGTAAAGTGAAATTAACTATGAATTCAAGTCCGATTTCAGAAGTTGGAATTTCTGTCGTGTCGCAATAAATTCTAGGAGTGTTGACTTAGTCTCGGAAGATTTTTCGACACCCCGACACTTTTTGGGAAAAGTTGTCGTGTGGCCAATTCGTTCAATTGAAGCCGGGAATTATTTTGTTGGTGAAATTGAGGAGCATGAGAGATTATTGGATAAAGAAAATAATCAATTTGATAAAAGAAATAACAATTGATTTTGGGAGAGTTATCGAAAGAAATTTAAGAGGGAATTTGGATGCAAAATGCTAGTGGGAACCAAGAATTCTAAGTTGAAATTCCTTTGAGAATCTATGAGCTTATTTAAAAGAAATTGGGATTAGAATTTCCTATTTGAGGAAATTCTTTTATTTTTATGATCTTCCCATTTCTTTTCCATCTTTAGCCAAACACCTTTTCCCCTTTCTCTCTCCCTCTTGCTTTCTGTCCTTTTCTTTTTCTTTCTCTCCCTCTCTTTTTCTTTTCCCTCGTGCGTAGCCCCTCCCCCTCCCACCGAATGCTTGGGCTGGCTTCCACTTTGCTTTTCTTCTTTGACCATTCAAACTTCTTCACTCTTATCGCTTCTTCTCTCTCTTCTCTCTTCTCTCTCTTTCCTCTCTCCCCCTCTCGTGCAAATGAAAATAGAAGCCAAGCAGAAGCCGCAAGCGCATGAAGACAGGAGCTGCTCGTTGTTGCTCGCGCTCCGCCACCTCCGCGCCGCGCGCTTTGCCGCTCGCCTTCATCTCTTCCTCACCCTCTCAGCCGTTGTTGCTGCCCCCTTCTCTTCCTCTCTGTTTTTGTGCGAAGACGAAGACAGGCGGAACGGAAGCATCGGCCATTGTCGTCTGAAGACCGGAGCTGCTGTCGCCGTCGCAGCCACGCCGGGCCGCCGTCCGCTCCACCCGCACGACACCACCCATCGTCGTTCGTCTTCAGCTCGCCCGCTCGTGCGCCGTTCGCCCCGTCCAGCTGAGCTGCTACCTCTGCCTCGCCTCTGTCGAGCCGGGTTCAGCCACCTCCGGCCACCGTCCAACTCCGTCCGGCCTCATCGGAGCTCCCCTCACCCATCTCCGGCCTCGCCTTGTCAGCTCAGCCACCGGACGAGCTTCGTCTAGTCAAGAACAGTGGCTAGAAAAATGGGTTTCCAGCATTGTTCAAGGCTCGTTTGGGCCGTTTAGGGTCCCGAACACGAGGCCCGCTTTGAGTTTATCGTTCTCGCCTTTGTCCTCATCGGATTGATCCGATTTGCGCGGGATTCCGATGAGTAATCTCACTAATCCTTGATTAGTTGGCTAATTATGTTTAAGGTTGGTTTTAGTTTTAATTAATTGGGTTTATGTGGTTAGATTAGTATGTATTAGTGTTTATTAGTCAATTGTGATGCGAATTAGCCAAATTGAGTGTGCAATTGGAAAGTAGACGTGGTCTACTATTTATTGAAAGTGTCTCGGGATTTTTCCCGACCCTTAGTGGGCTTTAATTAGGCTTTTCGGGCCTAAGTGGAATTTTTGGTATTTAAATATTAATTTTGGAATTAAATTAAATAATTATTTATTTTCCGAAAATTCAACGAGATAGTCCGGAACCGGAATATTATGCTAGTGACCGTGGTGAAGTCCGTTTATTTAATTGGGCTTTATTTTGTGCTAAATTGAATTTTTAATAATTATTAATTAATTTTCGAAATTAATTAATAAATTAACTATTTTTCGGAAATTAAGATTTTGATGGCGGATGACCGAAATCTCGTGTTGATTGTCGTGGCGTAGTCCGTTTATTTATTTGAGCTCTACGTTGTATGAAATTAAATAAATTGTGATATTTTAGAGATTTACCATAAATTGATTGAAATTGAGTGAAATTGAATTATTGATTAGTAGATGGCTGAGTATGGCTAGTTAGCAATTGTAATGCCTTATTGAGCTGTAAGTGGAGAGAGTGATGAGAGCTAACTGAGAATTCTATTGGCTGAGACCGATCAAGTACGAAGTATAGACATGCGTGGTTCGGTGATAAAGTACATCCCTGTGCGAAAACGATTCCTTAAAGAACGCACATAGACTGTTTATGACTTATGGTAGGCATGGTTCGGTGATTAAGGATATCACTGTGCAAAAACGGCGTCTTAAAGAACGCACGTAGACTACCTATGAATCGTGACAGGCGTGGTTTGGTGATGAAGGACATCGGTGTGCGAAAACGGCGCCTTAAAACGCACGTAGACTGTCGGTGATTTGTGACCTATGACGGGCGTGGTTCGGTGATGAGGAATATCAACGTGCGAAAAACGGCGCCTTAAAGAATGCACGTAGACCGTCTGTTACTTATGTCACCTTGGCGAAAGCGATGCCCGAGAGAATTAATGGAGCTCTGTGACTAAGTGTATTATTGGAGGTTTTATGAGATGGAGTGAATGACCTAGAAATGGTCCGACTGAGATGTAATCAACTAAGTTGATTGATCTTTGCCTTGATTCGATGTTGTGAACTGATTAATTGAATGAGAATGACCGTGAGTGGTCTTGTTGAAGTGTAATCGACTAGGTCGATTCGATCGATACTTCAATCCGTGATGTGATTGCTTGGGTGCCTATTTGATCTGTACTAATATGCAGGTGGAATATGATGCCTAGGCATGTCTTCTGACATGTGCGTATTTAGGCAGCCTATAGTATAATGGTTTACTAATCGGGTTTAGTGGGGTAGAACTCGCGAGACGTAGTCTCATCCCGGTTTGGGGAAAACATTTCAGGACCCGATGAGGAGCTGAGGAGGAGGAGTCGGGAAGGAGAACTCGGAGGTAAAACCGAGAAGAAGAATTTTGGGAGAAGAAGATAGTCCCGAGAGGGGTCTTGAGTACGGCCCGGATGGATTGAGATCCTATCTTCTTTTGAGATCTCCATTTTGATGTGAATAGTCATGAAGTGGTTTGTGTTTTGTATAAAAGTTTGGTTATAAATTTCAATATGAAAATATGGCCCTACTTTTCTATCCCATAATTTTATTGTCGGGGATTTTAACCGCTCGCATGTGCTTAATAAATGAAAGGGTCGGCGATACATTATCCTAGGATATTGCATTATAAAATCGACCAAGTGTGAAGGATGTGTGTGTACCCCGAGGATCGGGTGTGACAGTTCTAACTCCAATTTCATAAGTGGTTCTTAGCTGAAAATGGACCGTAACTTGGTCCCGAGGAGGGAGGCCATGTCAGGGTCTTGCTAGCTGTTTTTTCTTCTTCTTCTTCTAAGAAAGAGGACCGCTGAGAGACAGAAAAAAAAAGTGAAGGAGGAAATCACAGAGAGAGAGAGAGAGAGAGAGAGAGAGAGAGAGAGAATCTGAAGAGCGAGGAGCCCTCCGGCAGTCCGGCCATGCCCAAACTCGGTTCGATGACTCCTGGCTGTGCTCTCGAGACCGTGGCTCCCGTTCCCTCGCACCAAGTCCCCGATAGGTCACGTTTCTTTTTTCGTGGGTCAAGCCATTTCACCTGAGGATCCTAGCTCAAAGGTGTCGAGGTGACTGGAGGACCGGACGTGGTCTAATCTATCGGGTTCACTACCACAGAACCAGTTAAGGCCACCTTCCCCGACTGAGCTCACCTTCCCCTCCTTCCTTTTTGACGCTCTGTTTTGCCCTGTCTCGGTTCAACCGAGACGGACTCTTTGTTCTTTGCTCATGCTCATGTTGAATGCAAATAATTCTATCTCCGAGTTGGCCTTGAGTATTTTTTTTTTATCTTCATGCTGATTTAAGCCCAAGTTCTTGTCTCGTTTGAGTCAGTGGCTTTCCTTTTAGTGTCACACACCACGTGTTTGCCGAAATGCCTGAATTAGATCCGTAAACTCTCTCTTGAGTCCGGTTTGCCTCTGAGAATGTGTATCGGGCGTAGAGGAACGAATGAATGAGGAAGGAAATTAAGAGATTTTGGGCTTAGTTCTAGGAATGGGATTGGTCCACTTTGGGCTTAAGTTGAAGCTAGGCAAATACGGGCTGATTTTGATACTTAGTGAGCCTTAGGCCTGAAGTGTTAATTTGATCAATTTGGGGTTCGTTTTTTTACTACAAGGGTTGGTGAGTATTGAGCTTAATTCGGCTTGTTTGGGTTTATTTCATCGAGCACATTCCTTTCTCTGTCTTTGTGTCCTTGGCCCAAATCTTGTAGTCCGCCGAATCTCATGTTTGGGCAGGGCCCTGGCTTGGCCCGAGTCCCCCTTTTAAAAATAAAAAAATTCCGAAAAAAATATTATTTTTTTCTAAAAATTAGGGAAAAGCTTAATATGTAGATTTTGAGTAGTTTTCTCTTAAAATATGCAAAAACCTTTTGTCAAAAATTGAATTCAAAATTGAACAAGCTCTTAGGACTTTACAATAAAGTGTTGGATGTTATTGGAACAATTGTTAGGGTGCTATTTGTGCATTTCAATTGACACTTGATTATGCACTTTCAATTTGTTTTCATAATCCCACCGTCCCACAATCCACAGTGGGTGTTTACGTAGGCAATATTAATTCCATGTCATGTTTCAGCATCTTCTAACAGCCACGTCAATTAGATTTAGTTGAATTTCATGTTTGAAGGGGTTTGATAAGAAAAATTGAAAGTATAGGCACTCGATTACAAAAGCAGTGAAAGTACAAGGGCGAAAAGTAAACAAATTTCTAAAGAAAATGAGAGAGAGATGCGGTGGCCTGTATTAAGTATATGGGCGAAGCTTTAGGACAAGACATTTAAATTGAGCTAATTGACTCAAGTTTGGACTGATCCAAGGAATACTTTTCGGCTAAGGTTTGAGATGGACCAACACCAAGATGATAAGAATCAGGGTCTTCATGCTATGTGTGACCAGAACTTGGAAACTTGCTCCACCAGCGCCTCCCAACACGTGAAGATACTATTTCTCTTCCGGCCAAACTGCTTCCACAACTTTTTCGATAGATGTCCACCCGGTCCGCAATGAGGCACATGATCGGCCATCATGAATAGCCTGAGCTTCTTCATCTTTTTAAACGAGTTTGCATTCACAATCAAGTCTTCTACATCAACCTTGTCTAGTTTAATGCCTTCTATGGCATCCGTTCCCTATTAAAGCCAAATAAAAAAATTATGCATATCAAAAGCACTTGAAAATAAGAAGATTTTCTAAACCGTTAAAAAAAAAAAAAACAACAACAACAACAAACAAGTCTAACGTTAAAAATAATGTTTAAATTTATATTAAAACCGTACTAGTCTGACAACCGTGATAACACACGCCGTTTCTAAATGAAGACATACTCATCTTATGATGAACAAACGAGAGGATTTATACTAGGTTAGACAACTGTCAACTAAACAATACAAATTGCAATTTTAAGGAGAAAATTAACAAATCACGGAATAAAGATCCTAAACCCTAGTCTCTTGCTTAAACTCTGATTGGCAAAAATAAAAATTGCATATGCCTAATTATGCAATCTAAAGTTTATTATACCATGTAAACGTGAAGTCCACAAAAAGAAGGTATACATTTATGTTCAAATTAATTTCTTGTTAGGTTAATGCTTAAATCTTACCGAATGTTGCCTAACTACTTGTAAAGCATCCTCATGGCACCATATTCTGCTTCGCTTGCTAGGGTTTGTTGGACACTCTTGAATTACAATTTGTCTACCCATTTCTTGAAGCATATCATGCATCCATATTTTATTATTTTCGTCAATGTATATGAGCGACTTTTGAGCCAGAATCTCAATTCCACTATTGGCATGGATACTACATTGGCTCAAGGACTTGATGATCTCTTCTTTGTCATATCCATGAAGAAAGCACGCGATGTCAAGGAAAATTGTCCTCTCATTAGCCTCTAAGCCATTGATAACAATCCTCATTATTTCATGACCATTTCCATGAGGGATTTCTTTTAGTCGGTCAAAAGCTACTTGCCATTCCTTGACACTTTTGTCATTCAAGAAAGAACCCATCACGATGAGTACTAAAGGAAGCCCTTTGGAAAGACTAGTGAGGCAATTTGAGAGCATCTCATAATCACTTCTGGGATATCTTTCTTGGAATGCATTCCAACTGAAAAGCTCAATAGCTTGATCATCATTCATCGCTCTTACTTTATAGATATCCCCAGATAGACCGATTATTGTTTCTTCATGTCGAGGGATCAAAATGACTCTACTTCCCAAGCCTAATTTCATTGCCTTGATTAGGTTGCTCAGAGGCTCCAACAACCCTTCCACGTCATCAAACACCAACAAAACCCTCTTCTTGTGAAACTTACGCCTCATGAATTTTACTGCTCCATGAATATCGTCGCCAAAGCCATCTTGGCTTGATATATTCTTCACGTTCCCCAGAAAACAACTACGATCAAATTGATTTGCAATTTGGTGGTACAGAATTTGCACAAGTGTAGTCCTTCCTATTCCGCTAGTGCCGGAAATTCCCACGATTCGGACATCCTCAACCTCGAATTGGAGTAATGAGCACAAGCCTTGCAGCTGAGAATCTAGCCCAACTGGATGGAAAGAAAGCAGGTCCGTGCCTAAGCCGCTCAATCTTCCTGAGATTTTTCCACAACGGATTGGATGAATTCAGCTTCAAGTCTGCATATTATCAATAACGAAAGGTGTGACTCTGGTGATTCATGCTAGTAAAGATAGATGAAAGATCAATAAGATTATATTCTGGACCTTAGAGTATCGCCCATCTAATCTAATTTAATATCCAATATCCAATCTGCTATAATAGTATATAGTGGCATGTGAGAAGTTGACCTGTGCGTGACTTAGTGTTCTCTCATCTTCGACTTTCCTTTGTAATACAATCAGTACTTTTAACAATGACAAGAGGAATAAGAAGTAATAATTATTCTTCAACAAGTACCATATAGTCGTGGGATAAATTTGACTTTTCAAACGCCCAGGAGCCCTAAAGTAAACTCTGCTAAATTTGAGGTAAACATTCCAAAGATAGCAATTCTTGGTGATGCATATTAGTACAAAATATAATGTATATGTAACAAAGAAGAGAAAATCTTTTGGCAAATCATTTAAGCAATAAATTAAAAGAAAAGGGGTTGAAATCAGTCAATGAAAAGTGTCTCGATGCTCATCGAAAAAGAGGTTCTACTATAGAGAGTTTCTTGGCCAAAAAAGGAAATACTATGAAAAGTGGAGAGAGAGACAGAGAGGCAAAGACAGGTACAGAGACAGAGTCTGAGAGAGAGAGAGAGAGAGAGAGAGAGAGAGAGAGGGAGATTTAAGAGCAGGCGATAAAAAGAGGGAAGAGCACAAACTGGAGGCTGAACTTTCTTTTGAACCCTAGCTAGGTACCCCAGTCCAAACAAAGAGAGGCTGACAACAACCTTCTTTTTCCTCTTTTTTGCCTTTGACAGATTCATCATTCCATAGTGGAGAGCTTTGGTGGTGAAGGGAAGGGTTGCATCTCAGCTAGGTTTACCCTGTGTTGGCCGTGTAAGTGGTCTGAACTTGCCCATTTTGGTTCTCTTTAATTCTAACGAATGAAAGCATGGGGCTTCTGATAACCTCCTACAGAATAAGTGGCTCATATGCATTGGAGTTCACCCACTTGTTTGTTTTCAACAAGGGGAATCAGAGTAATCGAGAGAAATGTTGCATGAAGGAAATGGGCATTTAAGGAATCCTCTTAAGAAAACACTTAAAAGGAGATAGTACCTGTTTTCGAGAGGCCAGCCGGTAAGATTGCCGGCTTTGCGGAGAGCGTCTCTCCACTTCCGGACCTTGTCAGCATTCTCCTTGCCAAAAACCTTCTTGCTTTGGCCAATCCGCTTGAATGGTCCGGATTGCTCGCGCATCTCTCTGGGGTCAACGTCCATGAAAATGAGGAACACCAACTGGCCTTTCTTTTCCTTGCACTCGAGGATCTTATCCAGCTCTTCCAGACACCAAGTCGAGGAGGCGAAGGTCTGAGAGATGACCACAATGGCACTCCTCGACCACTCAATCTCCTCAAGGATTGTCGGTTCGATCTCAACTCCTCTTTCCAGATTGTAGTCGATGAAGGCCCTTATGTTGTTCCGCTCAAGAGCGACATGGAGGTGGCTCACGAAGTTGCGTGTGTCGGCCTGTTTATAACTGATGAATGTATCGTGAACCCACCGAGGGATGGAGGAGGGGGAAAGCAGAGTTGTGGCCTGGCTGTGAGGCTATGTTTGAGAGAAGAGTAGTGGAGTGGAAAGAAAGAGGGCAAAGAGATGGGAGGAGACTGCAATTGGAATTGCGATGTTCTCTTGTTTAGGAGGCCTGGATACAAAGGAGGAGGAGAAAAAGTAGGGAAAAGCTTGCACTTGAGTTGGCGAAACTGAATCGTCATCTTTCTAGAATTTGCCATTGAAACACCCACGAGAATCAAAGTAACGAAAGATCTAATATTGAGTTTATTCACAATGCAAGCTCCCTTGACGTATTCTTATAGAATTCAAATTCTAGCTATTGGAATATAATACGCGGAAACGATAGGATTTTGCAATTTACGTCAACACAAAACTACCAGAGAAATAAACGAGAAATAATAAGGATACCAGAAATTTACGTGGTTCGATTCGAGTATTAGTACCTACATCTACGGGGAGAGCCAACAGCAAATAATCCATTATAATCAGAGAATCATAGTTTACAATCGCTCACACACTCGAGTGTTTTCCACACTTAAATTTAACCAAAAACTCAAAGTGTTTATAAATAAACAATTCACTTTGACATAATAAACTCACTGCACAAAATTACCACGCGTTTAAACTCAAAAACAAAATGCTCTACATATGCCGAAAATTAGAACTATAGCATCTATTTTTTCTTACGTATGTGCTACTTCGCGTTCTCCTTTTCTTGTTCGCGGGGGGTGGCTCCCCTTCGACTTGACTCCGTGCAGTTTTTTTTTTTTTTCTCTCGTAGGGTTTTAGCAGCACACCTTCTAGAGAGATTCTGCGTTATATTTGTATGTGCCCAAAGGTCAAAAGTTTGACTGGGCCCACCAATTTTGGCCCACCAATTTTTTGGCTCCATGTGTAGAGGGCTTCACTTTCCTTTTAGCTTTTATATTATGTGCCCAAAGTCAAGACTTTGATTGTGGCCCCACGTCTCTTTCCTTATTTAAAAAAAGAATTCGTACATCGCAGGTAAGGAGAAGAAAACCTTCCTTTTTCTTCCTTTTTTCTATTATCTCATATATTTCCTCTTTTGTCTTGTAGTGATATTTTGCACGTCCAAAAGTATGTCCAATAAGAAGAAAGATTTTTTCATTCAACTTGTAATCCACTTGGCAAAATCTTCATTGATAAAATTAGGTTTAATAAATCGTTATCCAAATTCAAACTCGAGAAATTAATTTAATAATTCTCTACATTGGCTCAATATTTAAAGCCAAGTTATAGTTTTCTTTATCCATGCTGCTCTCCTAACGCCCGACGGGTGTACACTCTCCACGAGGCTAATAAACCTCAAGTAGAGCTTGAGCTTCGTTAAAGGAACAGACTTAATCATCATGTCTACCGAGTTATCTGCTGTGATAATCTTTTTGACAATAACATTACTCTTAGCTAAGACATTTCGGATGAAGTGATACCTGATGTTGATATGCTTCATTCGCTCGTAATAAACTAGATTATACGCCAAATATATCGCACCTTGGTTTATCATAGTGTATATCCATACTTTTCTGTTTTAACCCAAAGTCCGAAAGCAAATTTTGTAATCATATTGCCTCTTTCGCTACAAAGGTCGTGCCATGTACTCGCCTCGGTTGAAGACAAGGCAATGTGATCCTATAAGGACGCTTTCCAACTAACGCACCACCTGCTAGTGTAAACATATACCCTACTAAAGACTCCGTGATCGGCTAAGTCATCGGTATGATCGAATCCACAAAACCAATGGTCTCACTACCATTATTGTCCTTCCAATATACTATACGTATATCTGTTGTTCCCTTTAAATATTTAAGGATCCACTTCACAGCTTCCAATGAGCTTTACCATGACGCTTCATATAGCGACTAACCACGCTCATAGCTTATGAAATATTAGGCCTAGTGCATACTATAACATACATAATACTACCCACGACACTAGAATAATGAACACAGGATATATGCTCCTCCTCTTTCTCAATCTACGGTGATAATTTATCTGAAAGTTTAAAGTGTTTTACTAAAAGTGTACTTATAGATTTTGCTAACTGCATATTAAAACATGCCATGATCTTCTTAATATATTTCTTCTGAGATAGACGTAAAACTCCTATAGTCTTGTCACGCAAAATCTCCATACCCAATATTTTCTTTGCAACATTTAAATCTTTTATCTCAAATTCAACATTTAGCTGCCTCTTCAATACATCAATATCAAACATATTATTATATTATCAACATATAAGAGTAGATAAATCAAAGAACCATTCTCGAATCTCCTAAAGTAGACACAACTATCCATCTAGCTTTTTGAATAGTCTTGACTAGCCATGAAAGCATTAAAATGTTTATACCATTGCCTAGGAAACTGTTTTAGCCCATACAAAGATTTCTTAAACAAACAAACATGATTTTCCTTATTCGAAATATCAAATCTCTCTGGCTGCCTCATATAAATTTGCTTCTTCAACTCACCGTTAAGAAACACAGTTAACACATCTAGTTGTTCTAACTCAAGATCTTACGAAGCAACTAAGGTAAGTAAAACACGAATAGAAGTATGTTTTATCATAGGAGAGAACATCTCATTGTAGTCAATGTCCTCACGTCGTGTACACCCCTTCGCCACAAGTCTCGCCTTATGCCTCGCTGCCTCAACACCGGAAATGTCATCTTTTCGTTTAAAAGACGCATTTACTTCCAACGATCTTCTAGCTCTTGGGTACTTTGACCAACTCCTACGTTTGATTTTGATGGAGTGATTCCATCTCTTCACTCATAGCCCCTAGCCTTTGTGACGACTCCGAACTAGCCATTGCCTCAAAATAAGACGAATGCTTATCTGTCTCCACTTCATCACCTACGGTCAATGCATAAGTAATATATGTATAACCATAACGTACTAGTGATTTAATTTGCCTTTTTATCTATCTGCAGCTATAGTATGCTACGGTTATATTGATTGTCTACTATCACCAACTTCAGAATTGCGGCCTAATTTGCAGTTTCAACTTTTGTTACCTTGGAGGTCTTTGGAGTCTCCACCTGAAGCTCCACCTCATTTATGACGCAATGATTTTTCTTCTCTATTGGTTATGTCTTAGAACTTCTCTCGTTGAAACATTGCAATCTCATTGAAGATAACATCTCTACCGATTAGAAAACCGGGTGATCTAGGATCAATGCACCACGGCCGGTAGCCTTTCACCCCATGTGCATAACCCATAAATATATACTTCTTCATCCTCTACTCAAGTTTACCATCGCTCGCATGAACATAAGCAAAACATCCGAATATTTGTAATCTATAGTATTCAACAGGTTTCCCCAACCATACTTCCTCAGGAGTCTTCCACTCAATAGCAGATGGTGGAGATCGATTAACCAGGTAATATGCCATGTTTACTACAACGGCCCAAAATTCCTTGCCAAGTCGAGCTTGCTCAAATAAAGTTTTGTTCTTCCATTCTACCATGCCATTTTACTACGGTGTTCCAAGTCGTGCGGTGTCTCACAATACATTCTTTCTCGCATGAGAACTTGGTAAAATATTTACCACAAAACTCTAAGTAATTATCAGTTCTCAAGCACTTGATCTATTTATTTGATTACTTCTCAATCAATGCCTTAAATTTCTTGAACCGATCAAACACATCGCATTTGTGCTTAGGAAAGTATACCCATACCTTCTTTGAATAGTTGTCAATAAATGTCGGCATATATCGGGCACCTCTTTTCGAATGAATCGAAGATAGGTCATAGACGTACGAATGAATATATTTAACTAGTCGCTTGGTCGGGTGAACAAGCGTAGTGAACTTAACTTGGTGCTGCTTTCCAAAGATGTAGTGCTTACATAAGTCTAGCTTCATTGTCTTACGCCTTCAACAACCCCCTTTCACTCAAAGCATCGTCATATCGGCCTTACTCATGTGCCCTAAACGCATATGTCATAACTAAGTCAAGTTAGAGTCGACTCACCGATGAAACTGCAGCGGTTTTAGTCGCGGTCTCTCTTAGTAGATGATAGAGAGTATTCACTTTCCTCCCCTTCATCACTGTCATGGCATCTCGAGAGACCTTCAGTACTCTACCTTTAGCGATGTATCTACACCTGATGTCGTCAAGTGTTCCTAGAGAAATAAGATTCTTCTTGAACTTCGGTACATGCCTCACATCTGTCAATATGCACACCACCCCATCGTAAATCCGAATTCGAATTGTCCATATATAAGCTTAAAGACTGCGTTATTCCCCAAAAAAACTCTACCACCATATGCAGTTTGGTAAGTAGTGAATCAGTTCTTATGATGCGTCATATGATAAGAACACTCCGAATCTAGCACCCATTTGTCTCATGATGAAGTAGTAGTCATACATAAAACAGCTTTTGCATCACTATTGCTCCCCTCGTTAACGTTTGTCACACTGCATGTGGCATTCTACCTATCACCTTTATTTCTCTGCTTTAGACAATCTCTCATGATATGTCTCTCCTCGTGACACTCAAAGCACTGCACGCGTCCCTTGGACTTTCTATGGCATGATTTTGACATGTTTTTACCTTTGCTACTACTAGGCCCTCAATGTTGTTCTCTATCTCAAATTATTAGTGCTTGCCCTACTCCTTGCGCTAGACCATTATGTCACAACTTTCTCTACTACTCTTTAGAGAATAAGACCAACTTCACCTTTTCGAGGTAATTGTATTACACCCCTGCAACAGTGAATCAGTAAAAGTGCTCCCATGACGCTGGTAAAGAGGTTAACAACAGCATGCCCTATTCTTCATCATCAAGTATTTTGCCGACGTTCTTCAAATCCATCATGAGTTTATTAAATTTATCTAGATGAGTTCTGATAAACGTACTTTCAGTATATCTAAATTGAAACATCATTTTCAACATGTATAGGCGATTGTTCAAATCTTTCTTCATATGGAGTGCCTGAAGTTTTGCCCATAATGCTGTGGCATCCTTCTTCTCGGCAAGTTCGATTAAAACCTCATTCGACAAATTTAACAGGATTGTGCTATTTTCTTTTTCCATTAGCTCTACCCTCTCGGAGTCTTTCATTATAATTGGCAACTCATCTTCACCATTTAGTGCCTTAACCAAATCTTGGGTTGTCAATAATGCCTGCATCTTGATACTCCATAACCCAAAGTTGTTCCTCCCGTTAAACTTCTTAATTTCAGATTTTCTATCAGATATAATTGCAATAACATAATTTCCAAATAATAATCAGACAAGCAAAAGCTCCAAATCACAATCAAGAAATCTGATCTTAAGCTCTAATACCAATTGTTGGAATATAATACGCGCAAATGACAAGATCTTATAATTTATGTCAATGCGAAATCACTAGATATATAAACGAGAAATAATAAGGACACCAAAAATTTACGTGGTTCGGTCCGAGTATCGGTACCTACGTTCACGGAAGAGCCAGCAACAAATAATCCACTATAATTGGAGAATCATAATTTACAATCGCTCACATGCTGGAGTATTTCCCACACCTAAATTTAACTCAAAACTTAAAGTGTTTATAAATAAACAATTTACTTGAACATAAACTCATTGCACAAAATTACCACACGTTCAAGCTAAAAACAAAATGCTCTACGTACGCCGAAAACAAGAACTCCGGCGTCTATTTATTCTCACATGCGTGCTGCTTCGCGTTCCCCTTTTCTTGATCATGTGGGTGGCTCCCTTTCAACTTGATGCCGTGGGCTCCTTTTTTTTTTTTTTTTCTCGTGGGGTTTAAGCAGCACATCTCCCGGAGAGGTTCTACTTTATATTTCTATGTGCTCAAGGTTAAAAGTTTGATCTAGGCCCACCAACTTTTGGCTCCACGTGTAGAGGGCTTCACTTTCCTTTTAGCTTTTATATTGTGTGCCCAAAGTCAAGACTTTGACTTTGGGCCCCACGTCTCTTTCTTTCTTTAAAAAAAAGAATTTGTACATTGCAGGTAAGGGGAAGAAAACATTTATTTTCTTCTGTCTTGTAGTGATATTTTGCACGTCCAAAAGTATGTCAAATAAGAAAAAGATTTCTTTCATTCGATTTGTAATCCACTTAGGAAAGATTTCTTTCATTCGATTTGTAATCCACTTAGGAAAATCTTCCTTGATAAAATTCGGTTTAATCCACATTTAAACTCGAGACATTAATTTAACAGTAGCCCTCCCTCTCTCCCGGCTCATTATGCACCACTTTTCCGCATCCATGTCTCCACGTTCAAAAACTCCGGATAAAGTGAACAAGATAATTTTCTTGTCACCGAACTAGTAAAATAAACACATGACTAATGTGAACAAGCGAATTTTTCTTGAAATGCGAGGGAAGGAAAAACGAGGGAAGCAAGCCCTTGGAAATGCTTTTCTACAACCCTTTTTTGAATCTTGGGGATACTTTTGCCATACAGTACTTGCCTAACTTAGAGATTTAGTCTTCATTGGTACTCGGGTTTCAGTCTTCTAAGTTTCAGCATTAGTGCAATTTAGTCCTTTAACATTCATTTTGCGCAATGAAATCCTCTATCCTTGTCAATTTGTGCATTATGGTCTACTAGGTTCTATTTTATGCAATCAAGATAAAGAGTTACTGTAAAAATTACAGCATCTTGGGCGATAAGAGTATTCAAAATGACATATCTCAGTCAATTAAATTTCTTATTTATAGTTAACCAAGTAGAATTTGTCTTTGAGTAATGTATGATAATATGGTCGTAAAACGTGTCATGATCTTTTATTATATGTTTCTCCCGTCTATTCACCGCATGCGTGTTATTAAATTATTGATCTGTTATCTAAAAATTTCTTTGATTTTCTCTAAAATTACTGTTACCTAGAAGCTCCCTCGTGAACTCGTGCGCTACTCAAAATTAGTGGCTAGTAAATTATCTCTGAAAACAAGCAAAGATGCTGGGCATGCCGGTTTTAAAGGCCTGTTAATAGGGTTAGCCGTCCAATTTCCATGCTTCCTACTATTCACCAGTTCATATGTTATTACTTTATTCCTATCGTTGATTCCTGTGCGTGTTGCTTCCTTTCTCGTACCGCGCCTATGGTACTAACGGATACAGAATAGACAAGAAAAAAATTGCTATAAATTAATAAAACTAATAGAATAACATTAATCAGCCAGGCTTGGTCAAAACAACGGCGCAGGTGGAAGGCGAAGAATGCCTCCTTCCGAGGGGCCCTAGATATCGCTATTTGATTAAAATTAAAGATGCATTCATCATCATTAATAATCCATCTTTGAATTAAACCTAAATCTCGGTGATTCGAAAATTATAGGTAGCAATGATTAAGAGATATCATAATCATAGCTCCATTTATTTTGCAAAAAATAAATAAATTTAGAAAACATATTTCTAAGAATAATCACATATATCACTTGAAATAATTAATTAATAAAAAATATTTTCATTATTAACACAAATTTATATTTAAATATTTCCATGGATGATAAAAAAATTTCGTTCATTCATTTTTGTAAGTAATAAAAATAATTATTTTTTGGAAAATGATTTTCGATTCACTCATTTTCCGCCGAATAAATGGAACCCATATCAATTGTTCTTAGTCCTGTCCCACTCACATAAATTGCACGTTCAAAAAGCATATACTAAATCCAACGAATAGAAAAGTAGTTGATTTAAAGGAGGGAAAGGCCCCTGATCACATTAAATTTTCATTGTAACTCACCCACATGGTGAGGTCCGGGTACATCAGGACATATCCCATATTTTATGCAGCACCTCATCATAAATCTTCTCAAACAAGCCTCGCTCTCCTCCAACATTCCTGCCGCGTGGGGTCTCCCTCTGCTTCTCCAACATCCAAATTCTCTACGAACGCACCCGTGGGTTTATTGTTTAATAAGGGTTAACTCGGAACACGCTGTAAATAAGTTTTCTTGTTTTTTTTTTTTTTTTTTAAAGGGTTGACTTGAAGGATATGACTTTCCAAACCAGATTGAAAGAGAGAGAAGAAACTGGGGTTCAAAACAGTAATCGGTTAACCGGGTGTTTGTCTACCGTGCAATACTAATCGACTTGCTGCTTATAAGCGCATCATATATATTGGCCGAAAAGATTATATCAGCGAAATTCTCCGAAGAAATTTAATGGTCGCTCGCAAGTCCAACCCGAGTACAGCTGAACAAGCTATTGTCGCAAAAGGAATGGGAGGCAATCACCTGGAACGGCCATGATCGTGGTCGCTTATTTTGTATTCTTGCTAATCCAAGATCTGTAAACCACCTAACATAGCGTTAAATGAGTCAAACCGCAAAGTCAAGTCGACCTAGATTTACTTGATCGAGCATAGGATCCCCCATGCACTTTGTGGAATAAGTTTATTGAAAAGCAGTAGCTTGTCCGACAGTATGAGTGAAACCAAGTCGGAGCCGAATTACTGTCCAGTTGGCTCAATGACTACTCTAAATCAACTCATCTAATTTAGAGTCAATCATTTTGTCTAGTTGAGCTTAAGCTTGCTAATACTCAGCTCGATAGGCTCATGAGCCTAATCGAGGTTTTGTTTTTTTGTAGAAAATCATATTCAATAATTATAAATAAAGACACGTTGAAATTTTTTTTTTTTGGTGATTTAGTTAGGCATCCATTGTATAGAAAATTAGGGATCGACTCTAGTCCCTATACAAAAAATATTAGTTAAATTGCATATAGTTTTTGGGAGCATTTATTATATAGCTTAGTTCATTTATTGCATTAAAATTGGACCAGCGGATGGGCTTGAATGGATGATTCTGAACTTAACTAATATGCTGGACTAAGTCTAAGAGTATTAAACTTTGATCAAGCCTGCTACTCTCTTCACGGCCAAAATTTGACAATAAAGCTTTATATTTTGGGTCACATGGCAAAGAAAGTAATCGGCAGGATATTCCAAAATGTTCATGTATGAGAGATGGGCAGATTATTTTATCATTCTTAGGATCTCTCATATATCAGTAATTGGCATATCCAATTTTCTAATTCAAGAGAAAAGAAAAAAGAGGATTGAGGGGAATCTCCGCCAGCATGGGAAGGGAAGGAGAGCTGGTCGTGTGTTTAAAATGGAAGGAGAGATATTTATGATCTTTGAAAGAAAGAAAGAGTCCAGCGAGATATCTTTCTCGCATGGTTTCTCCTGTCCACTTCACGTTCGTGCTCCGCCGTTGCCCGCAAGTGCTGCCATGCGGGTCACGATTCAGAGTGCAACGAAATCCCAGAATACTTGCTCGTTGCAGCAAGTCCCCGTTCAGTTGTTTGTTCCTTCTTTGCAGGTTTCGGGCAATCCAAGCGCTTCGAAGCGCTTGCTGTGCCAATTTTGCTTCATTTCCTTATAGGTTTTTCCAGTCACGTCAGTGAGAGATTTGATGTGAATACTGTCAACTATTTCAAAAGCTTAAATGGTTAGACAACGACACGATTTAATATTTAATTATTGAGGTCTCGCCATCAAGCCTGCAGTTGTCGCCGCCCCCAGCAACGTTCCCTATGGCGAGGAACACAATCTCATCATCTAGATTTTTCTACGTGTACGCACGCGCATGGAAGCAGAGAGGGCAAAGAGATCAAGTTACGCGGTTAATGAATGAATAATGATGAAGTGGCGATAATTTGTCAATATACGATCATGGGGTGCTTTTAGATAGTCCAAGCTAATGAGTGGGATTGCTTGGTCGATATAAGAGCAAAGGAAGCGATGATCAGTGAAGGTGCAAGTTCTTTCGCGGGAAAAACATAGAAAAAGACAAAGGAAGGTTTGACGTTCTGAAGTTCACAAAACTTGCGGGTGAAGGATTCTACGGGTTGCTTCTGGCGGAGCTGGTCTTGCACGTTGCTACCTTGATCGCTGAAAGTCTTGCCCGTTGCCGCGACCTCAAGCCACCAAAAAGCTTCACCACCGCGAGCACCACCGAGCCACCTCACCTGAGCAGCCTCATCGCCAAGCATAACAGCGCCACCGTGAACCGTGAAGTATCGTCCATCCGAATTCCTGTGCCGAGTTTGGAAACACTACCAAGCGCTACTACAAATTAGGTAAGAATTTTCGTTAACCTAATTTTTTATATATTTTGTTGCCTAATTTGTGATATCGCAATCTTGTTTGAACCTTTAAGAGATATTATCATATTCATTAAATTCCCGAATAGTCTTTAAATTTGGAAATAATTTGTGACGTCTTTATTATCGTTAATCCAATCTCATGCTCGAGATACAATTCATGATTGTACAGAAAATCATCAATCCAATCTCATATCCAAGATGTGATTCGCGATTGGACAGAAAATTGTCGATCCGATCTCATGGTTAAGATACGATTCGTGATTAGATGAAAAATTGACCAATTTGATCCTAATGTCCGGGAATGTTTCCTCAATTTATTTCCAAAATTAAATGGATATGAATAATATCTTGTGTGGTTTGGTGATGTATTTGATGTGGATTTGATTTCTTTCCATTTTTGTTTCATTTGAATTGATTTTGTTTTTTTTTTAAACCAAAAAGGTTATTTTGGTTTTTTTCTTTATTTTGATTTTCGCATGCATATCATGTAGTTTAGGTCATGTCATATTGCTATATTATGTTAGGTTAGCAACATGCATTTCATAAAAAATATGATTTTCATTAAACAACATGAAATCTAGAACAATATTTAATTGAAATTGAGGAAATCATATTTAGGTTGATATGATATTCTAACTAGTATTGCAGATACTTTCATTATTTTAGATAAATATTTTGTCCCTGTGCTTGCAAGTTACTTATTACTTTGTGTTATTGAGTGTTAAATAATGGTTGCACACTCATATGATAACCTCACATGTTAAGGGCAAATTAAAATCAATACAAGTTATCTACAAAAGATTTTTTTAAATAAAAAATAAAATGTGCGAAATGGTGATAGAGATATTTAGTGTAATTAAGTCCCATAACCACAATCCTTAGTTAATAATCCATTTTCATGGTCATGCCTTCTCTCCCTCTTTAGCTCTATACTAAATGCTCTCTTCTTCATGAGAAATTATTGTCAACAACATAATATATGCACAGAATTGAAATTAGACCACTAAAAATAGTGGATTTCGTAAGATCTCACATGAATCCCATCAAATCTATTGGTCCAAATTTCTTTTAGTACATGTATTGAATCCACTAAATAATCTAGCCTTACACTGACTTAACAGGGTCCAAGACCCCCATGAGGGCCATATGTGATGAATGTTTATTTATTTATTTATTTTGAGTGTAGAAAATTGCCGAAAAATTTCTTTGAATTATTTATCTTTACTTATCACAAGATAATTGTTGAATTTATCCAAAAGAGAAAATAAAACACTAGTAAGTTGATAAAAATGCAGGTCCAAGTTATGTTCTAATGGCCAAGCTCAGGGTTGGGCTATAAAAAAAAAAAAAAAAAAAAAAAATCAATTTTCATAGGAGTTGAAATGTCTAGTTTGTTGCAATTACAACTTCTGTATAAGGTGTGAAAACGCAGTCTGCGGGCTCCTCATATATGTCCGTATCGATCCTAAAAAAGATGATGATCCGCAGCTTAAAAGTTAAAGATAATTGTCAGCACCATATGGAAGATGTTATTACTATGCAAGATGTTTTGTTGGCATACATAATATGAACTGCCATGCTAATTCATAGGGTTTATTGATTAATTGCAATGTAGCACATACTTTTCTTCCCTTGAACTTGAGATTCTGTGGAACTGCTTCGGTTTCAGGCATTCGAATTCGCACTATTTACCTAAAGAAAGAAGACCCGCTACGAGTCGGTTCATCTGGATCGGGTATGTCCACTCCTTCAACACTCCTGAACCAGAAAGGCTGACCGAAAGAAGTTGCACCCTCTGAACGTTGTCCACCACCCGTTCTTGACCTCTCGGCACGTATATTCGGCCCTCGGGTGCGGCACCGAACATTGACGATCCTCATCGGGCTCATCAACTTGATCACCACCACTCATCTGTGGTTTGGACTTCTCCAGCTTCTTTGTCATCGTCAATGCACTCGTGCATCGCCTATCTCAACTTTGCTTGTCTAGAAAGAGATTTTGAATTCAAGGAGAGAGAGAGATCTTGCAAATATGACTTACAAACCACATACGAATCAATAATGCTCCGTACCCAAATGCACGAAATTATCTCCAGGGCGATCACAACACGACTAATTATGGATGACCCATATGTACTTGGCATTTGAATTTTCTCGCATAGGACATAATCTAGGTGAAAGGCCTAATTCACATTGGTTTGGCATGTCCTAGCCTTTTCTTTGGTATCACATGAATTTCACTTACAAGTTGCATCGTCAATTTCATTTGACAAAAGTTGTAAGATCTCGCTCCATGTCCTGAACTCGATAAACGCAAGGCAATCACGCCTTTTAAGGAGAAACAATCGGTTAGTCTTGAGTATTATGCCCAAAAACATATCTAGAGAAAAAAATTAGGATTCACCAACTTTCAATTAATGACAACCCATAAGATAACTCGTTCTAGTTCCACATGCAACCCTATGGAAGTTTTATCTAATGGATCGCTTGAACGCCAACTTTTGTTGAGCATCAGAATAATAAGTTAGCAACTCGTAGGAAATGAATCGGCATACTTAGGCTTTCATACCTGAGCAACAAAAGTTTCGTGTTCACAACAGTAGCTGCCATTGCCCGCAAGGGTGTGTCTCAAGAACGATACTTCAAGACATCAGAACGAATTTGGTTAAAGAGAAGTGTGACGCTAGAGCCCTTTTGTACTGTCCAAAGCCACCTAGAAGGTTTCAGGGTTCTCCTGACGCGTCAAAAGTACAGTCAGCGCTATCATAGTATCAGTTCGATCGTGATACAACTAGTAAAGGTTTGTAATCAAAAGTGCACGTTCATAAAGAGAAAAGTGCAAAGCTTGAAGCTTCTTCCATTTAAAAAAACATAAGGTTCTTTTGATCTGTGGTTTCTCGTTTGATGACTCATCGTGCATGGAATATGTTCCACAGAAGATAGAAGATTTGTGCAGAATCTTGCCTTTCTGCTATAAATGGAGGGCTTAGATGCACTGTAATCACCCTCCTGTCGCCTTCTTCGATCTCTGACATCTCCGTCGAGCAAGAGGTCCGGCCACCATGCCCGTTGCAGGTAACAGCAACTTCACGGCGATGGCCCCTTTTCTGCCGCGTTTTATCGTGAGCTTGCTGCCGAGTCAGTGGCTGATACTCCGGTCTGAGTCTTCGGTATTTAATAGTGTTTTCTGTAGGGTTGGATGAAGTAGGATGAGTATATAATATATATAAGAAAGGATGGAACAAAGACTTGTACCATTTTGCCTCTGTCTCCGCCTCCACCTCTGGGCTGCTGTCATCAACCCGACATCGCTGTCGCATTCCCCTATCCTTGCCCAATCACCAACCTGTGCCAACTCTGTTCGGGTCTCGATCGACCCTTGCGACATCGGGTCGCCTCAGATGGTATTGTCAGTCTTGGGCAAACCTCAGATCTGGGTTTGACGTGATCGTCGGCAAGGCTGTCTCTACAGATGAGCAAGAGAACGAGAAACAAGGCGACGGTGATGCAAGATCAGTGCAAGTGGGCAGGGAGAGAAGAAAATTTGCATATTTGCCTAAATGGGAGAAGTTTCAGAACACCCCTGTTGAGCTCTATTTTCTTTTCCTTTACTCCTGAGAAGATCTTCAAGTTCAAGAAGATTGTGTGTCTCTCCTCTTGCATTATCGTAATATTTCTTCGGTAGTTTTTTCCTTCAGTATGAATATTGCAGTTATCATTATTAGAAGACTTTTTTTTTTCGTGGCATTGGATTACACAATAACTTATCCTGTCCAAAATGCAAGCAATGAAAAATCAGGTCATCGAATGAGTCGAGAAATTTGCAGCTTCGATTCTCTTTTCTTTTCTTCTTCTTTTCCTCCTTTGGGTGAGGAAGGCGTTCTCTCATTTAATTCCCTTCGCTAAACACAAAGAATCAATCATGAAACAGCTTGATCGGCAAGTGGCGGCTGGATATGTTACGCTTATCAAACCTATTGTACTATCAGTTAAAGATACTCATTGCTTCAGTTTCCTTCTAGAATCACTTGTCAGCCATGAGTATTAGCTGGATGTTACAGAGTACTGAGATATGCAGTGACTAGTGATTATATCTGTGATGTTATCTTCTAGAATTGGCAACTTGCTACACTATCAATCATTTTTGTTTGTAAAAGTGCTATTATTTGATATTAACTGTCTTCTTTGTTTCTTCTTTTTGTTAATTCATTAATAGGATTGAAGCAGAGGCAGAAGCGTTATTAAGCCAAAATCCAGAAGGCTGCTATGGCATTATCTCTTAAATCAACTAGGCATGCTCAGCTTGGGAAACTCATATCTTTATGCACTCTGCGTTCTTCGCAACTACCAGTTGTTTCTAGCAACAGAACTACAACAATGGCTGCTCGTGGCACTGAATCGGCAATTGGCATCTCTGAGACATTTGCTAAATTGAAGAAAATAGGGCAAAGGTAAGAACTTCACTTGAGTTTCTTCTTGCTCGTTAACGGTTTCAATGATTCTCCTTTGTGACCGTTTGCTGCGAATTTTTTATGGTTTGTGGTCTTCCGGTTGATGGTTCATCTTGATGTGACATGACATGGTCGTTTTCTTGTTGAATCTCAGTCGAACTTTTGAGCATTTTTTGCAGGGTGTTGGGAATAGTATGGTTGAGATTTGTATTAAGAGATTGTTGTACCATATCTAGATTAAATCTCAAGGCAACTAGTTCAAACTGGCAGGGCTGGCAAATTAACATGTCAATCGATTTCCTAGAATATCATTAGCTACTTTGGTTTTCTTCTATGATAGTAAATGGGAAAACCAGTAGGCAATGCTTTTGATTTTCTAGGCTGGTCATTGCTTGGGATGCAGAAATGTAGCACCTCACAGATATGAGGTCAATCATTCTGTGCCTATCTATGATTTGTGTGCTCTTTAATGGATGACAAGTTATCTTCAGTATACTTCTATAATTGGGTAATGTACTTATTTTTAATGAACTTACCATTAGTTAGAAAAGAAATTAGTACACAGTATAATTTCGTGCTGTTCCACTGAGTTTGTTTTGTGATGACACATGCTGTGTGTGAACTGCTTTATGTCTATAGCGTAATAAGATCATCATGGATAATCACCCTAGAAGCCAAATATTATCCCTTTCTTAGATTCCAAAAATTATTTCCCTCTTAGTACCCTTTGGTGGTGATGGGATCGATTTTGTCCTCATCATCCAAGTTTAGATAAGTTTGAAACATTGAAGAAGGAAAGTAATGCTCAGCCTCTGCATGAGTTGGCCAATCCTCTACTAGGAGGAGTAAAAAATACAGCAACAGATAGACAACAAGGCTTGTGTTGGAATTCTGGCATAGCATGGTAAATATGAAATGACTGAACCATCAAGTGTCATGTCCAGAACTAACTACTCAATCCTTGTCAAGAGATAGTCATTTTAATGCCACGTTGAGTGAGGTAGGGCTGGAAATTACTTTATGCTTTCTGCCACTTTGAAGAGACTGATCATTCGTTGCCAAATCTTATTCTCCTTTTTTATGGACAGTTCAAGGTCTAGTGTGATTCATTCTGGTCAGATTGTATTTACTAACCTTGGATTATTTCCTACTTAGAGAAATTAAATTTGTGGTGCTGCTATTGAAATTTTCCATACTATGTGTTACTCTCCCGTAGTGGCATCCATTTCTGATGATAGCAAGTTAAATTTGCTTTCACATAATGCAACCTTTAGGTTGAAATTGCCAGTGACATTACATCATATTGTTCTTCTAAAATTCAGTGCTCCCATTTTATACTAAAGATCCTAGTAGTGTAGAGGTAGTGATGTATAACGGTTACAGTACTCCAGTTTACATTTTCGTTTCCCTTCATTCATTTTTGATATATTTTCTGATGCTGCAGTTTTACTGATAGGTTGCCCCAAATCTATGACTATACTCTCAAACTATAACTAATTCTGAAGTTTGGTGTTGAGAGGTTTCATGTCCACCATGAATGATGCAGGGGTTCATGGTAAATTTCAAGTTTATCCTCTTACCTTCTGACTTCTAACACCGGTGACGTACAACCTCTGGTTAGATGTAGTAACTTAAAAGAAAATTGGTTTTTATATTTTCTGCCTTCCTTGCCAAGATAAGAAACCAGTTGAGCGTATTCAGCTTTGCATGTAGATACCTATGGCGTAGGCAAGAATTTATCATCATGCCCTACTGCTGGCACAAACTCGATTGCATGGTAAAGTTCTTTAGACTTATTTAGTTTAGTTTTTCATTGAAATTTATTGAAAAAGCTATCAAGGGAATGATTATCAATATTGATGAATACTATGGTCTCAATGTTATGAGCAAAAGCCAGAGGTTATCTTGGCAATCTATCGGGAACATATTTTTTTAAACGTGACCCTTTGTGACCCTACAAAAGAGTGAGTAACCATTTGTGTCACACCCCGGACCCCAAGCGCAAACAATGCGCCATGGTCATACAAATGCGACATTCCCAAGTAGTGTTGCCGACCCCATTCATTTTATATGCACATGCGGAACGTATTATAAAACCCTTGACAAGACTTACGGGATAGGAAAGTGAAACCGACTCATTCACAACCAAACATACTTTCATAGATAATCACTAGGGGTGATCGGGTCCGGGGTGGGTAGGGTCCAGGACTTGGATCATGTACTGACTCTATTATAACCTGCTCCCTTTTTTCGACTTCGTACTCCACCTTGTTTTGCATTAAAAACCCTATACCCGACCCACCCCGTTTTTCCGGGTCCGGAACCGGGTTAACTCTCTTTATATCGAACCGTTTTGCATAAAAACAAACGCCACAAAGTAAAACTATATCCATAAGTGATTAGCACAAAGACATACATAATCGATCACCGTTCGAGCACCAATAGCAACACGTAGTTTCAAATATACACCAACATCGTAATTGTACAATTACCCTAATAAAACTATTAAAGAACGCAAAGCAGTAAGAAAATAAAGTCAGGAGAATTTCACACCTCGTAAATAGGTCCGCAAGGCATGCTAATAGGTTATCTTCATCTCCAATGTTTTTGTCATTTGCATAGTAATCAAGCAACTGTCTCAAAAGTGGCACGCAAATACAGGGCCCGCCTAGGAATCGCAAAACAACATAAGCAAATCACTCGTGAACGGAAATTTAGAAAATCTAATGATCAAACTCCACAACAAAAGTTTGTCGTAATCTAATGAACACCCTCCAAAAATCTACCTCCTACGACGTATAACTTGCGGAATGCACATCAAATGACCAAACAGACAACACGCGGCTGTCTCTTGAAAATTTCCAATAGGGTGATCATCTAACCACCGAAGAGCCAAATGATCGTGTGAATTATGTAATACCACCACAAGCACAGCTTTCAAAATCCATCCTAACCAGCAATTAACTCTACGACCACCCTTCCCATCTCTCGAAATATAAAAAGAACCTCCCCACAAGCAATCGACTTTGCAAACAAAGAAAGTCAAACCATACCCAAATCAACAAAAACCAAACAAAACCCATTTCACAATCGACCCCAAACAACCCGATTCCGACATCATCATTATCATCGTAATTTGCAAGACACTCGTTGCGCAGCAAGTAAGCCAAGTTCTCGAGGCCGGTAGTGCTTGCCCTGGCACCGGTCGCCGAGGGCCTTCAGCTTGACCTCACCGCACCCATGACCCGACCGTGAATCGAGAGTAGCGAAGGTGGGAGAGAGGATGAGAAGCCGACGATGGATGAAGAGCCATGAGTCAAGGAGGTGCGATGAGCAACTAGCGATGGCGCAACGAGGAAGCGGATGAAATCATGGATGAATGTAGATGAGGAAGCAACGCGACGGGGAGCCGGATCTACAGTTCATGCGACGAAGGAAAACAATGTGAAACCGTGAAGTCTACGGGTGTGAGGGGTAAAGAAAGAAATAGTCGGGGAGCTCGTCGAAGGAAAACACTGGAAAGAACAAATTAGGTTTTGGTCCTTTGGACTTTTGCTGCCTAAAAATCGGTTCTCAAATCGGTTCCCGAAACCGGTCGGGCCGATCCGATCTCGGCTGGGTAATCCCTCTGAACTGGTTTCCAAACCAATTCAAACAGGGTTTGAATTTTGGGAACCGGTTCCTATACCGATTTCAACTGGAACCGGTTCCTAACCTCGTTGGGGCTTAACGGAACTGGATAAACCCGGTCCCGCTTGCACACCCTTAATAATCACACCAAAGTTTACATACACCAAAAAGGTCGATCTACAAAAAGATCGGTCCATTGAAAAGAAGGAACAGTCCTATGACCACTAGTCGACTCAAGTATCGATCCCACTTACGATTGATCAGCCTCCCGAAGACGACGGGTCTTCACCCTACCACCGGGAGGGTCAGCTACGCCCTCACCTAGGATGGCCTCCATCACAACAGAGGTGGAATGTCAAAACCACTAAGAGGGGACCACCCCGAAACCATTGACTCAAAAGCAAAACCACGCTCTATATCGATGTTGCACCCCCGACAAACATGGCCTCCCCAACCCGGACAGGGTCCTAACAAGCTCATAGATCCAATGACTTCCGGATCGGGAAAACTATTTACCTGCTCGGTAATCCGCACGGAAATACCATATTGCTCGGCAGGTATTGCCATTTACGGCCCTGAAAATATTCGGCCCACAACGGGTGTCACGCCCGAACCCCGAGGTCGCGCACATCCCACGGTCGATCAAATATGCGACATCCCGTGATACGTCGCCGACCCATTCCTTTTATTACGCATGCGGAAACAAACCCACGACAACATTTAACTTGGGATAGAAAAAGCAGGCAATCAATCACAATACCAAACACTCATTCACAAACACATAAGTTTAAATACAACTCGATTTGTCTACAAAATAGACCGGCTCAATGAATAGGGAACTATCCTAAAACCAACTAGCAGGACACGTTCACCGATACTTCGATCTCCACCTTTCCAGACTTAGGCTTCGGGTCCTCCACGACCGCCATCTAGGGACCTGAAATTTTAATCCCACAACCGGGATGAGACGATGTCTCCAAGTTCAACCCCTAAACCCCTATTAGAAAGAAAATACACCCTGGTGGTGGCCCATCATTACGTAAGACTTACTCGCGAGTTCCTTCGTGGGTTAGCACAATTTCAAATCACTCAATCACGAGATAGTAATATAAACTTAACAACCGAACGCATTCTTTTTCATATAACCAACAACCGCTGGGTCCCTGATTATAAGACTAAATCGTTATGACACGTCCCATTCCATGCCACACAATTCCGTCTCATAATCCGACATCAATAACACCCAACATGCATTCCAATTGTTATTCACTGCCGCACAAGGGCATAGCCTACTCGCAGATTCGGCTATCTCGACACTCATGCCATGCACGCCTCCCGTGGAGCGCGGCTTCGTCGGCATGGCCGACGCATGGCCCAAGGAGCATGGGAGATCACTGCGACCCGCATCCACCGCGTGGGCATCCCATATAGGGGCAAGTCCGGCTCAACAGGCAGGTGACGATTCCTCTTAATTATCACGCAGCTATGCATACTGGCCCAGGACACTTTATATTTAAATCAACGCTTCCACTTAAAATAGTGATCCCGGCCATTTTTCTTCATATTAAAATATTCCATAAATTATTCACGTGTGTGGGGACACGCTAATTTCGAATCAAAAAGCCAATATCTCACTTTTTCAAACCCCACTATTTAATATACTCATTAAAATCCAATTTTTGCATCAAAACCCGACACTTGGGTTTTTTTATGAATGAAATCCATATTTATCACAATCAACACTCAATTTGCCACATCAATTCATCAAATTCAAATTCTAAATGCACAATGATCGGCCACGAAATTCGAGAATTTAGGTCCCAAAATAATTTTCGGATTATTAAATAATTAAATTTATTCCGAAAATTAATTAAAGAATAATATTCATATTTTTCACAATCCACATTCAATTTATAATATCCGACCATCAATTTCAAAACCGAATACACAGCAGCCACCGCACGAAATTCCTGGAGCAACCGGGTCAAAAACAATTTTTCCGTTTATTTATTTATTTATTTATTTTCGGAATTAATATAATATTATAAATTTCCAGAATTTCGAAATCTTTAAATAATTCAAAAAATAAAACCCTATTATGTCACATCAAGACTTTATTTAAAAAAATAAACATACTTAACTTTAAACTAAACACACTTTAACTTAATTAAACATCCTAATCTAATCATCAATCAAATAAACTAATCTAACCACCTAAACTTACTTAACTTAGACTAAGCACACTTAGTGGCATCATTAACCCTCTAATCAAGATTTAGTGAGTTAAACTCACCGGATTAACGAGCCGAGCGGACCAAAACGACGGGACGACGCGAGGATCGACTTTCCTCAAAGCGGCCGAGCATCCAAAGGTCGGGAAGGCGGCCAAAACGGGCCACGAACGCTGCATACCCATTTTCTGCGGTTACTGTCCATGGCGGTTTGAGGCCGAGAATGGGTGGATCCGGCGCCGGTTCGGGGCGGAGGGACGGCGGAGGAGCTACGGCGGGCTAGGGCGGAGGTCGACGGCGGTTCACGGCGGCGGGGACGAGCTCCGGTAGCTCTTGCACAGCTGAACAGCAGCTCGGGATGCCGGCAAGCGCGGGCGCGCGGGCGGAGCGAGGACGCGAGCGGACCGGGAGAACAGACGTGGCGGCGGCGTGAGGCGGCTGGTGCGGAGCGGCGAGCGGGCGAGCTGCCGACGATCTCCTTTGCTGCTGGTGGCGTGCGAAGAAGAAGAAGAAGATGGAGATGGAGTCGCACTTGAGGAGGAAGAAGAGAGGGAGGAGAGAGAAGAAGGAGAGAGAGAGAGGGGGGCTTTCTTTTTCTTTTCTTTTCTTTTTTAATCCCCAAAAAGGCCCACCACCATGACATCATGGGTGATGTCATACTCCACTCCCACTCTCACAACCTCTTCCAATGGGTTACTTCCATTTTCCGCGGGGTCCAAAACTTTGTACAACCAATTCTCCAATTTCACTTGATTCTCTTCCAATTGAATCAAATTGAAGTCCATAAAATCAATTCAATGTTACCACACTTTAATTCACATCTTCACTTGTCTATAAAATCAACTTGAGTCCCAAAAGCGCGACAAAGCGGCCTACTAATTTCTCGAGTCAAATTAGCCATTTCTTGATTATTTTGCTGAAAAGCTCGGCTTGCATGAAAAAATTTTCCCAAAGATGATTCAATGATCTTGAAATGATTTGTGACACACCCAAACTTCCAATTTCTGAATTCGATCTCAATTCCACGGTTAATTTCACTTTGGCACGATGCTAGCGCGTCCAACCTACCGGGTAGCCTTTAGAAATTTTCATGCATTTGACTCGTGGTTGATCATCTCAAGCCACAATGTACATCTTTGAAACATTGTGACTTTCGGTTGTCGAGGTAATCTCGAGGTTTCAAATACGAACACAAGTGCACCCAATCGATAGAAAGTCGGTCAGTGCCGATCGACAAGGAGTGTGTGATGACGGGTGGAATCACCCACCTGATCACATGCCTCTATCGAGTCGACCTATCTCCGGTCTCTAATCGACTTTTATTTGTGCCGTAATGACCCTTGCAGATTAGCTCAGTCGAAAGGTAAACCCGATCAAATTCTCGAGTTTGATACATTAGAACCTCTTAACGGCTTCACTGATAGACTAGTTTTCACATGAGTGGCCGACTCAAGGAAAAGAACTATGCGTGCCAACGAAATGCCCGTCTAAATTTATTGAAAATATAATTGGAAAATCGGGATGTCACAACTCTTCCTCTTATAAAATTTCGTCCCCGAAATTTAAACCTTTACCAATTCTTAAACAAAAGGTGGAGGTACGATTAAATCCAGAAACTTTTCTTTCTCGGGTTGCTCCTTCGGTACCAATGCTGCGAAATCATTGCTATCTTGCCCAAACCGGATTTAAAATACTAGACACTTGCCCACTTAAAATTCCACATGTCTTCGATATAAACTTGCGAAGCTAAGGCGGTGATTCAGGCGGTCTACTAAACTTGTCTATGATAATTGCAACCGAATCACCGATTTCGACCCAACTCGACTTGCGATTTTCTGATCTCTAATCTCATCTCAACGGTGAAATCCCGTACACTTTACTCGCAGACCGATTAAAAAGAAACCATTTGACTGATCTCGCTGAAACGGGAATCTTTAGTCAAAATCTGATATAACTCGACACGGATCTCATCAACTGCAATCAACGACTATTGTACTCACCCCGGCTTCGTGATCTTCTTTTTTCCCTCGACTTCATCTCAAAGAATTGAAATTCTCTCACTGCTATACACCGCTTAAGAAAGAACCATCGAAAACTTCGCCAACTTGGAACATCTTATCTAGACTTGAAATACAATTCATTCCGGCACTCCATGTAGATGATTTATATGATATACACACACTTGAGTGTATCCACTTTGTGACAAGACAATCTCAATTTCTGAAATCGAACTTAGATTGGCTGCTAATTTCACTACGACACGCTTTTAGTGTGACCTAGGCTACTAGGTAGTTTTCGGAGCTTTTTAGGACAAATGACCCGTGGTCGATTTTCTTCAGCCACGATGAACCCACTTGACACATCGGGCGACTCTCGAGGGTCGTGAAAATCTCGATGATTCAAATATCTGACACAAGGTACCAAACGCCGCAAAATCAAATTAGTATCATTCGGAGAGTTTTCCAATTTAGTGGAGTCACCCACGATCGGTCATTCATCTCGGTCGAATCGACCATCTCTGATCTAATTCGATTTTTAACTCGTGCCGTAATGATCTCTAAAGATGAGCACGGCCGAGAAGTCGATTCCCGGTCGAATTCTCAAGTCTATTTGCCTTAAAGTCCTTAATAACTTACCCAACTAGTCTAGTTATCTCGCAGTGGCCAACTCGGAGAAAAACACCGTGTCGCATCGATGAAATGCCCAATTTAACCAATCGAAATCGCAGTCCGAAATCGAATGTCACACACTCAAAACAAGGTCTATTCGTCTTGTCTCGGATAATGCCGAAATTACTATGATTAGCTTCCCATAATATATCTTCTTTAATTTCTACATCATCAATTACACACAATCATCCTCGTAACCTTAGCGTCCCCGTCTTCGTAAATCTGAAAATCAACCGCTCTCATCTCGCATTCTCTTATAGAATCTCCCCGATTTACTGAGATACGTCCGCTGAAGCATTTTGATTACATTATGAACTTTCGGCTCAGTCTCGAGGGTAGTCATAGATTCCAAAGGTGGCATATCTTAGATTTTGAAAACTGAATTTCGAACTTTCTCAAGTAATATCAATTCTTGAGCAATTGGCCGATCTTGACTAAGGACTCTCGACTCAATGCATCTACGACTTTGCTCACCTTACCGCAGTGATACAAAATATCATAGTCATAGTCCTTAATGAGTTCCATCCACGCATTTGTCTCATATTCAACTCCCAAGGTCTCAACTCAAGGGACACATATTCAATAATCCTATCATGCTGCATCAACAAGCAACCAAATCCTTTAAACGACGCATCACTGCGAGATCTCATCACTTCTATGACCCAATGGAATAGTAAGCACAAGTGCGGTAGTCAACCTCTTCTAGGCCCTTGAAAACTAAGCTCGCACTCATCTATCCACACGGACTTTTCTTACTTTCTTAGTAGTCGAATCAACCGCAATGCTAACATTGAAAACCTTTCCATAAAAACTTCGAGTCTCTATCACTATAGTCAATCTCAGCCAACTATTCATGCTTCAATCTTGGACGGGGTCTACGGAGATTTCTTCGCCGAATCACGTGACCTAGGAGCGCAACACGAGTCATCCAAAACTCACACTTGCTAAACTTAGCATAAAAATTGAAGAGTCCTCAAGGTCCGAAGTATCATCTTCTAATGTCTCTTGTGCTCCTAAAGACTTTAAACACACTAAGATAACTTCAATGAACACGATCAAGACCGATTCAAGTACCCTTAAACATTCTCGCTCATTAGACCCAAACAAATAGCTATGGTGTCCATCAAACCACACGGTATTACAGCGAACTCATAACTACCATATCGAGTACAAGATGCTAACGGTGTGTCCTTCCCGATCCTCGATTGATGATACCCCGACCTCCGTCGATCTTGAGGAATGTCGATACACAACCACAACGAACCACCTCCCTTCATGTACGGGCGGTGCTCCCCAAGGTTATGCATTGGAAAGTAGGAATCCCTATCCAACACTTCCTTCATCTACACCTTGATCCTTTTAACTTAGGTAACACCATCCGGTAAGGAGCCTGTGGACTGGCTCACATTCGGGTGCTAATTCAATTGCGAACTCCATTTCTCTTTCGATTGCAAACTTGACAATTCTTCAGCAAATACCTTAGAAAACTTATGTACCACGATTATATTCTCCATATTCAGCTCCTCAGCGACGCATCCATTACAGCTGCTATGTAGACTCGATAACCAACAACCCGAGACAAGTCATCTTCGGTGACGAATAACAAGGGTTGAAGTTCCTCTTCAACTTTCGGTAATTCAAAACTTTTATACGCTAACCGAACAAACTGAATTATATCATTGCCACCATTCACAATAGCGTAAAGCTCCTCGAGCCAAACCTTTTCATAAATGACTTCCACATACATGCTGAATCCATCAGTACAACTATAATGACTCATCTTCCCATTATCTTATTACCACAACGAAAACTCTACAACCTTCACTGAAAATTCTGCTGCATTACTCGCATAAAACATCTCATAAACATTCTTCTTCGATTGATGCATGGTCGATCCCTTCATGCTCCTCTAGCTATCCTGGCGCCCTCTCGTGTGAATCGCGTGCTTACGCTCTCCTGAACTTTCACACAAACCCTCAACATGACGACCGTGTTGGCCATATTCATCATGCCCTTTACTCGACACTAGGCCGACTCATGTCTTCTTCCACCGACTTAAGACACAATCGTGGAGTCATTTACCTCCTATCAAGGATTATCATGCACCCTTTCTTGCCCGAGGTCCGTTCCAAGTGCCCCACTGAACATCTTGAAGCATGCTTCCTACTTCTGTCTTATCAACGACGGTGACAGAAAGACTGTGATTCCATCTTGTCGTACGGAAATCTTTGATCGATGGCAGACTGACAACCCTTGTAACAAATCCTTTCCCTTTTACAGCACGACGCATCCATGTCCTTTCTGATGAACACGACACCCATCAATCAAATTGAGCACGACTTTTCAATTCTACTCTTTCTAAGTCGGGTGAAACGGTGCACCTTTCTTCGACATCAGCATTTCAATCGATTTCCTTACGCTTAAACCGAACTTTGACTCCGATGGCGGCTTGATCCTCGATCGCGACTCCAGATTAGGCCTCAACAGCGCAACAACAACGGTCACAACACCGGCGCCGGTAGAAACAACAGCAACATCAACGGCTCGGTCTTGAACTTACCGACCCAACAAGCCTAAGGAACACTAGCGCCCGAACGATCCCAACAACCTAAGATCGCTCGGTGCTACACACCTAAGTACCGACTGCGGCGCACTTTCACACTCGCGCTGGTCTAAGTTGCGCTTACTTCTACCGACTCTTGTCGCATCCTACCTCAAGGCATAGTCCTCACAGGCCTTCACCGATGAGTCCTCCACTCTGTCACTCATCCTATGAGCTCTTTATAGACACCTCGTTTTTTTTTTTTTTGATTCCAACATCAGTTGAAATTTGAGTGACCCCACAAACAAGCTGACTGTACAGCTATCAACCACATGCATCAACATATTAAAAGCCTTCCTACTAACTATCCCACGACTCATCGCACCTTATCACTCCATACGATCATGCTCTGATACTCACTTGAACGGGATGTCACGCCCGAACCCCGAGGTCGCGCACATCCCATCATACGATCAAATATGCGACATCCCAAGATACGTCGCCGACCCATTCCTTTATTACGCATGCGGAAGCTAAACAAATCCCCGACAAACATTTTGTTTCTTCATGGAAGTTGCACAAAAATGTCTTGTCATATCAAAACGTTGATTTATTTAGGCAAAACCTTGAAAAATGTCCTTAGGTTAGTCTGTCATGTTTTGAGTCCCACCTATATTTGCCTTGAAATGAGGTTGAAATGCTCATTTGGATTCCCATCCTTCATGAGAGTTGTTATGCATTACGGATTTCTAACTAGTATAATCTACACAAAAATGTTTGTCGTTTACTAGGTCAATCGAGTGTGCAAATCCATGTTAATGCTGCACTTTGTGATTTTATTAATGTCCTTGTTCTGCCATTTTTGTGTAGGCTTGTGTTAATCAAATTAGACTTAGGTGTCTTCATGGAAATTAACCATAAGATTGCAGTTTACATTTAGGATTTTTCATCAGATTTTATCACATCACTAAATCATCAAAATGACTCGTGTTCTATGCCAAGAAGTATTGTGATTAAAGTTGATCATAAACCTATGAAAACATCTTCTATTTTCTTGAGCTCCTTATGAGCCAAATTAGGTCATTAGTCCTTCTAGATATGTCAAGAGTATATCACAAGCTTCACATTGATACATGGTATGCCCCATTTGAAAGTCATTTACCATGTAAAAACCATGCATCAAATTGCCATATCATAATTGAAATTGCCATGCATTTTGTCTTTAATGGCAAGTCACCTTTCAATGTTAATAAATGCATGCAACATTTCACCCAGAGTTAGGATTAAATTGCCTTAATCAAATTTGACCGTCGCATTTAGCACTAAATCGTGTGAATTTTCACATTTTTTATGCATTGTTTAGGTGGTTTCATAAGCCAATCATCATGTATTATTTTTTGATTTGCTTGTGGCTGGTTTGCTCGCTTTTCTGATTGACGCTATTTGACCATAAATTCGACCCTAATTGAACTTGTTACCTCTTAAAAAGTCTTAGGGCACGTCTTAATCTTTGCAATGCTACCCATTTTTGCGTTATTTTCACGTTGTTTAATCTGTTTTCTAGTTATGTTAAGTTTTTCTAGAAATCTGTTGAGTCTAACCTCTTGTTATTTTTGTATGATTTTCTCGTTAAGGATTCTCAGGTCGGTCCTCAACGAAGTTTTTTTTTTTTTTTTGGTCAAAATAGAAGTGACTATTACTTAATTAAGAGAAGTCTTACAAACCTACGTAAGGGGAAAGATCTGCACATAATATATTCCATAGAGGAAGATGGGGGAAGACACCTAATTACGTGAGGGTGTTTTGTCATGGTGACGAGCAATCCAACTGTGCATTGGTTTCTCGTGGGCTATAAATCACCTATGAACCATTGTTCCGTCAAGCCCATGCGTACACCTCGTGAACAATTTCTTTAAGGTCCCATGTATGTGCGGCCCTGCCCATGACCATTTTCGATCAACAGCAGTAACAGCCGCTTCTATGAAGTAGCTTCCGCCTGACTTCCAAGATCTCGCACGTGGTTCGCCCGCTAGTGCAGAAACGAAATCCCGTGAAGAATTGCTTGAGTTTCCTCGCCGCCGAGGAAACCCTAGTCAAGCCGCAAGCCGTCGAGCACCCTACCGCCGCATCTCGTGCGATACCTAGCGACGTAGCAGAGGAATTCTCCTGGGCCCCACGACGCATCTACATTCAACTTAGGTTTCGCCTTCTTCGTGAGGCCTCCAATGCGCGGGTGAGTTTTGATTGAGAGCTCGCCGCCTTTGTCGATCTACCCGTGCCGAGCGTGTACTGTTCCTTTGCTATTAACAAGAGATCTCGCTGGTTGGGGTTCCTTTTGCTCGGAATATCCGGTTGTTCCTCGCCTTCCAGATGTTCCACAGGATCAGACTAACGAGTTCACGAGCGGGTAAGTTCTGATCTTTTCGGAAAGCTGTTAGAAGCCACTGATCCGTGCGATTGATGCTATTGTTTGGCCTGATTTGCTCAAAAATCGGGTCTTTCCATACGCTTTGTCCATTTACAAAGAAACAGAAGTGCTCACGTAGTTTCCATACTCGAACGGCACACCGGGCACGTGGGTCGCCACAATTTTTCTTCTATATAGGTTCTTCGTTGGGAGGGCGTTTTGCATAGGCTCAGATGAAGAAGTTTAACCTTTGGAGGCACATCAAGACTCCAAATTTGTGTCCACAAGGTTCGTGGCGGTTGAAAGGAACATGATGGCCTTCCGATCCGTGTGGCTAGTGATTTTTCTTGCTTCGTTGTATCCGCTCTGACGCGTAACAGTTGTCCGTAACCACCGCCCGTCCATATTAGTGTGCCTTGCATTGGTTGTTGATAGGGAATTGCTACAATTTCATTTGCAATTTTTCTTCATAATGATTGTCAATTAGTTGCTTTTTCCATTCTCCTGACTGGATTGACTGCCCGCACACAAGTTTAGGCTCGTGCCTGGTTTGTCGTTCCACCTATTATGCCTTGTGATAGCCACCGCCTTTCTCCTCTTATGCGAATTGATTTCCATCCCCTACCGACTCATTTAACATTGCTTTTGATGGTATCTCTCGCTAGCATTAAAGCCGCGCCAGCCCCATGATGGTCGATTGCCCTTGGACGCGTTCCATATATTTCCATGAGGGAAATAAATCCCTTTAATCATTCTCGCACCATAGATCCGAAGGAGAGTGAAGCTAGACGCCTGTGCCCGTTTACCTAGCATGGCTCGATTGAAGGTAATCAAATCCTTAAAGCCCATGCCGCCGCATCTTTTCTAGTTTTTAACATTTCCCAGTTTTTCCAATGAGTGCCTCTTTTCGCATCACCGTTCGCACCAAAAAGACGCAACTGGGTTGTTCTATAGCCCTCGGCAAATCGAAACAGCAGCTGAAATATGGACATGGCATAGGTAGGTAGGGATTGCACCACACTTTTATTAGCACTTCCTACCAGCCTTTGTAAGCATTTTTTCTTTCCATCCCGCTAACTTGGAGTTGACTCTATCCAGATCCACGAGAACATCGATTTTTTGGATTGTCCCCACTCGCAGGTATGCCCAAGATGCACTCGTTTTTCTTTAGTATAGGGACTCGCAATTGAGTGGCCGATTTGTGTTTCAAAATTCTCGGGCAAGGTCCTCAACGAAGTTAGTTGGTCTTTCTTTTTCTATATCGTGGTAAAATCTGGATTTTTTTAATACTTTTTTATTAAAAATCATCATTGATTTACTGTGATGTCTTGCTGTCATGTTGCATTTATGATGCGATGTTATGTGTTCTTGAATTTATGAGTTCTGGCAGCTCACCTTAAGAAACCCCTTCATGAAAATTGTTCAGGATGTTCTTGATATTGCATAATTTTTCGAAGCTGATTATGAATGGGTTCTTTTCACCTTTGATTTTATTTGCCCTGCTTGCTGATTTCTATTCTAATTCTCGAATGATTTTTTCTTTTTAGAATTTTTCGGGCATGCCTGCATGCTGACTTGAATTCACATGTCTTCACGAGTTTCGATCCTCACCTTTTAAACTTTGTACGAAAAAATTTCTTGAAGAGTAAAAAGCATTTTGCCGTGCTCTTCAGACCTTTTGAAAGTTGTGAAGCCATCTGAAATTTCATATTCCAGTTAGTTTGAATTTGATTTTTGTTCAAGTCATGCTTATGCACAATAAGTTCAAACTATCATGTCGTCCTTAATATTCCAAATTTTTGAAATCATGTTTTGGCTTAGCAACGATGTTGTCTTAAGGCTTGACCATTTAGGGTGTCTGCAAAACTCGATCGAATGCCCCAAATGCACCCAAGTTAGCCTTGATGAGTAAATATGTTTCATAGCTGTGACGCAACTTTGTTATGCTATTAACAAACTTTTTTTACAATTTCTCTTTACAATTCACTGTTTATTGTTCTTTAAATGGCTTTTGAGCATCATTTGAACTTTCACTAACCTTCAATATGTTTACTTTCATTAAACCCCTGTGATTGTGTTTGAAAGTATCGAATAAATAAGGATCTAGTATTGGCTCACTAAAACTATCTGTTTAATTGAGAGCCAAGGCCCAAGCGCTGCCTACATGTTTACTTTTGTTATATTTTTAGATATATGCATAGAAGCAATTCATGAATTCACGGGATACATTTGTGATACACTTAGAACTTGTTTTAAGGGTTTCTTAGCGTTGGTTGTCACATGAGAATACAAATGGTGGCCAATAGCCGTGAGCCTTAAAAAAATGAATTGAAGTAGGTATCCTGCAGGGATTGTCGCATGAATCACAAAGGTTGACCACGAGGCCACTTGGATCAATTTTGGATATTGTTTCAATTCCCTAAATTGTTCTTGTTTGTTTTGTGATTGCGATTATTTTTGTGATGTTAATTGTTTCTTTCACATTTTATGTACCTAATGTTGGCATTAGATTAGGCTTACAATATGTCCATGGAGGTGCTAGCCCCAAGACATGAAGACAATGAATGGTCGATGTCTAATTTGACCTCATTTTTTGTACCATTTATTCCCCGATATATGTTTTAGGTTGTCTCAGCTTTCGTATAAATGCCCGACGACTTATGGGTTTCTCTCTTTCTCTTCGATTTTTGTTTAGCATTGCACAATTAGATTTATTACTTTCCTTAAACTACTCTTGGGTGTTTACTTACCGTATTGTCTTTAAATTCCAATTGATTGTTTTCTCTTTCTTTAATAGAAATATAATTGCATGAAATTGATCATCCACGCATGATCGCCAATTAGATTCATTGACACGAAAAGGTAAAAAGACATGCATGGACATCTTAGTAAACGCAACAAATCGTTAAGTACCAAAAGGGTGCCTATAGAAATATTAGCGTAACTCAAGTCCTCGAACCTTGGAATCTCTAGTTGCGTAGAAATCGAGGGACTATTCTGACCCTTGATTGGATTTCCTAGCCGACCCCTAAAAACGAGGCTAATGGTGACTCTTGACTCTTATCTAGGTTGTCTTAAATAACTCATAAATAATAAATGAATCCATCGTGAGGGGTATAGCTATCAACAAAACTCACCATAGTTTAGTATACCCAATGTGGAAATCTCCTAAGGAATGAAGTGATGCCATATTTATGGATGAGTACTATTAGGAGGACTACTATGGTAACGGTACCCCTAAATTCGATATTTACACCTGATCCCCTTTTTTTCAGGTGTATCATTCATATGGATAATGAATCACAACAATTTCCGTTGTCACGCAAGGTATGAGCTTGGGAGAATGCATGACCAAGGATCAAGTGAACTCACAATGGTCGATCTCGAAAGAGGAGTTGATGATGTCTTTTGAGACACGTACCGTGAGGGAGCTCCCATAGTCAAGTACCCCTAAACCCGGCCTTTTCTCCTCACATTGACCGAAGGCCGAGGAGGTTGGGTCACGACAATTGCCACGAATGCAAAAAGGTTTAAAACTCAATAGCCAAATAAATGTTTTTAATTGAATTGGCATATTTACAATAAGTTCTGGACTTTTTGTAATTTTTTTCACTTGGGCACAGCCTGTGCCCTATTTTGGGCCTAGGCCTTATTGGCTAAGCCCTTCTGTTTTGTTTGAAACTGACCTCCAATGGCTGCGCAGCCTCAAGTTCCATCAGTAAATTGATTTTTTTTTTCCCAAACGATCAGTGATTGTTGCCTATTGGGGAAAAATAATTAGAAACAATTCGCAAACTCCATAAATTGGCCTGCTTTTCTCTTTCTTTCAGTATTCCTCAATCTTCACCCACATATTACTTCCTAATGCTACGGGCTCTCCGAAACTGTTTATGAACACTATTTGTTTTCTTTCTCATTAGAAAGATTTTTTATCGCATTCTAAATTTCATAATAGAGAAGAAGAACAACAACATTGACTACTGTGTCCAATCATCATCCCAACACAATTAGGATTTCACCTCGCCCTTGTCAAGATGACTCGTTCTACGTACAGCTATAATGTCCCCCCTCCCCCCTCCGGCAAATTCAAGGACAACAAGACAACCCCCGGTGATTGGAAGTAATTCCTTATGAAAGCTCAAAGGTAGTCCCTTGGGTAATTAGATACAGACACCATTATGTTGAATTCTAACTTAAATTTGACTTAATATTAGGAGGGACCCCTTCACTAAGGAGTGGCGGTAAATTCACTGAGTGAACCACTGACCCCGTTGATTCTTTGGCATAAGCCATTTCAAGTAATGATGTTGCGGTGGTGACTACTGGATTCTCAAATTACACTGGATTACAAGATGCTCATGGATCCCATATTGGTGTGCTCATTTTTTCAATTGAAAACAAAATTGAAGTTGAAACAAAAGGAGTCATTGAAACTAATTTTTAGTGCTATAGGGCTCAAGTGCATCAAATGTGATTGGTCTGATGGTCAGAGCATTTGGTAGTTGCTTATTTAATTACCACTTGAATTTTGTACATGTTTGATACTACCAAGGGTTTCTTTAAGTACCTTTGTAGGGAATTGTTCCGATTCGGATTTGGTGTAAGCTTTTAATTTATTCCTTGTTTTTTGTTTTTTGTTTTGGTAAAATTATTCCTTGTTTTTGTTTGCCGGTATAGTTTCTAAAGATATTCCTGGAGGTTTAGATTAATAAAGAGCCTATGTTTTCCTTTTATATCTATATGTACGTAACGATTGGGCCTATTTTTTGCTCTTGTTGAGGTTATACAGGTTTTGTGGAAATGTTCCGGGGACACGACAAGAATTGCTTACTATGTTTAAACCTATTCTTTGGATTTGTTAAATCAATTCTCGAAAATGGTTGTTGCGGCTTATGTTTGGTGGTGTCTAGGGGCAATGTATTGACACGATGTGCACATTTGCATTAGAAGAATTAAAAAAAAAAAAAGGTTATATAGTTCAGTGAAGCAAAGTGATTTGCAACATATATAAAAATTTATTTCCTCTTCATACTGGATGATCACGTTACTCAATTTCGTTTTTTTTTTTTCCATCTCATATGAGAACTGACGTCCCTCCTTTCCCAAAGAAAAACTAATTTATTTGGCAGATGGCCAACTTATTATTACTATCGGTGAACCTAATAATAATCTGAAGAGCTATATGACCCGGAGGAAATTCGAAACAAGAAATTCTAGTATTCTATTTAATTATAAATGAGCTAATTTTTCGTATCTAGTTGTAGTTTGATTTGAAATATTTTCATGGAAAACCAACAATAAGAATTAGCAATCATCCAATTTCACCCGCTAAAGTACGTAAGTAACCTTAAGTTCGAAAAGGAAATGCATATAGAGTGAAAATTTATTTTGAAAGTGTGCTAATATTAGATCGATTTAGTGGGATACATGTGGGCCTTACATTAGACCTTCCAAGTCTAATAGTTCAGACTTAACTTAGCATATGTACTGAGCTTATCAATACTTAATAGAAAATGACTAGAAATGGAAAAAGAAAATCTATAAAAAAAAAAAAAAAAAAGAATGGTTGTTGGCACCAGGATGAATCCCCAACCCCAATCAAAGTATCTTATTTCATCTTGAGGGGTGCTTCAAGAATAAAAGGAAAGTGGCCAAATTCTAACGGGATTATGTCTGTCATGGACACCGTTTTCATATTGGATCATCAAACCTTCCATATGAAAATGTCACTTGGTTTTTTTTTAGGCGCGTTTGTTTCACGAAAAAATAAACGATTTTAAAAATACTTTCTTAAAATAATCAGTTATATTAATTGAAATAATTAATTAATAAAAAATATTTTCATTAGTAGCAATAATTTATGTTTAGACACTTTTGTGGATGATGAATATATTATTATTTTCATTTTGTAAACAATATAAACAATTTTTTTTAGGAAAATGTTTTCCGATTGTTGACACCTATTTTTAGCAAATCTAGGAAAATAAAGAAAACAAAAATTGCATTGGAACAAATAAAAGGAAAAAGGGGGAAAATTGATTTGATTGATTATGCATGGAAGTTTGAAATTCGATGAGTATTGATTTTAATAAATGCGAAACAATTGAAAAATCAAATGAATAAGAGGCAAGAATTTTGCAAAATGGAAGAAATCTGAGCAGGATCGAGCTGATTGCGAAATCATGTTCCGATTTGCGTGCTTGATTTAAAGTAATGAAGATAGGAAGTCGGAAATTGCTATAAAAATGGCCATCTGAAAATCACTATAAAAGGAGCCATAATTTTCGTGAGCGAGGGGGAATGAATTCAGAAAAATTTTCGGAGGTACGAAAAAAATTGAGAGAGAATCCGCTGAAATTTTCGTGAAAAGAGGGAAGGAATTTGGAGAGGGAGAGCAAAAGGCGAGAGGCCTTCCTTCGGTTTTGGGGGATAAAAAAAATGGATTTCTCCTTCGTTCTTTGAGAGAGCAAAAGGACAAAGCTTCAGAAGAGGAAAAAGTCAAAAAAGTACAAAAGTCAGCAGGGAATACGTGCGATTAGAAGTGAGAGAGAAGTGGGAAAAAGAGAAAAAATAATAATTGACAAGACCCCTACTGTTCATCTTCTCCAGGGTTCTTTTGCTGCTTTGCTGGTTCCTACATCTTCGGTCTCTGGGTTACGCCGACGACCTCCTTCCACCACGCATCCGCCAACCACCGCAGGCCCGCGACCCGAAGCCCGCTCGCCGCTGCGCCACCACGAGCACCGTCGCCACGCCACCGGAGACCACGCCGACCGTCGCCGCGCCTTGCCGCCAACGCCGCACCAGCATTCCCTCGTGCTGGCCACCGCACCTCCGCGTCGTACCACCGCGCCTCTGCCATCGCCGCCAAAGCCCACCGCGACCTGCAGCCCAGCACCGTCGCCGGCGTGTCCGCCCGTTGCTCGAGATCCCACAACCGAGCTCCGCACCGCAGCCGACGCCACCGCCCAGCGACCCGCGACCCAGCTCCGTGACTCGCGACTCAGCCCCGACTTCGCCGCTTCCCTGAGTTGGAGCCCGCCGCCGTTCCTCACAGCCATTCCCCGCCGGAGTTCCGACGACCGATCAAACGACCACCCGGCGCCATTCCCCGTCGATTCCTTAGGTAGTTTTTATTTCTTTTATTTATTTGTTTTAACTTTTTACTTTATCTATAGTTTAGTTTCTTTTACTCTTTTTATTTGTTATGTTATCTTTTTGTGTATTTCATTTGATAACATTTTTAGTTTAGGTATTTAATTTGTAATGTTGGATGTTAATATTTGTGAATTTAGTATGCATTATCCATAGGAATTTGTCCGAAATTAATATAATTATTAATTTGATCCGAGAGACATCGGACCATTTTTCTAATTATTTTTAATTTTTGGGCTTTTTTGTAGAATCTCAATTGTTAAATCATAATAATTATTTAATTTGGTCCGTAAGACTTCGGACTAGATTTTTAATTATTTTGAGTTGTTGTGATGATCAGGGTTAGAATAATTGTTAATTTAACCTGTGAGACGTCAGGTTATTTTTTCAATTATTTTGATCCTTTATTTAGTGATTATATTAATTGTTTAGATTTAACCCTTGTTTAACAATTATTCAGCTTTAAAAAAAAACAAAAAGAAACTAAAAAAATCAAAAATCAAAAGAAATTCAAAAATTTGCATGAGCATATAGGACGTTAAGGTTTAATATAATAGACACGTAGGTTTAATTAATCAAATTTTAGGATTATATTTCTAGGATTGCATTTTTAGATAATATTTTTAAGACTGCATTTTTTTAGATATTTTAAAAGAAATAAGTTAGGATTAGACTTAAATAACCTTTTTAGAGTTTTAGATATAATTGGCACATTTTCATCCTCTTTTTAAAATAAAAAAATAAAAATAGTCTTCTAAGACATAATAGGGTTTAAGTCAAATTAATCCCAAAAATGGATTAGAAGATTATTTTTAGATAGATTAATTAGGGTTTTCATAAATTCTGAATTTCAATAAAAAATGCAAAAATACTAGATGCATGTTAACTAGTTTGCATAATAGAATCATTTGATCAGAATTTGTTAATTAGTGAAATTAGGTCATGAGGTGCATGTTAATTAGTTTGCATAATAGGCCCATTTAATTAGAATTTGCATATTAATAAAATTAAGTCATTTAGTTTTAAAATGCATTTTTAATAAAAGAATTCTAATTTTTAAGAAAATCCAAAAAAAGTTGTTTGCTTCCTTTGTGTGATGCAATTTATTTATTTGAATGTTTTAATAATGGATGAGTACTGGTGGCTACCACATTTGCATGATAGCAATTTAGGTTAAAATAAATCAGCTGCTTAAAAAAATTTTGAAAAACTAAAAAAAAAAAAAAAAGAAATGGTACCGAAAGGGCATTAGAAAATTCTAGTGTAACCAACTCCCGTACCTTAGACTCTGGTTCGTAGGAGTAAAGTAAATCTCCCATTACTTTACTTGGGTTTCTAATCGACCCACCAAAAATATATTAGTGGCGACTCTTAGTTAATAATCTTGCATATGTAAAAATTTAGACTTAAGTCGCGATTTTGTATGGGCTTGGGAGAGCCCGAGCTAAGTGTAAAAACTTAGTAGTCCATTAACCTAGTTTTAGGTGGTGCACCCGAAAAATTAGGTCACGAAAGCTTGGCGACTCTGGGAATTGTGTTAAAACACTTAGTGGACTTAGGCCAATTTTTCTTTTTCTTTCAAAATGAAAAAAATGTTTTGTTTGCAAATGAGGACACTGTACGCCCCTAACATTTCTAAGGTGTTAAATGTTTTGCAGATGGGAGGTATAAGGGGAGTAGTCTATGCTAACCTTTGCCTTGCGGTGTTGGAGTATGTGATTGATGATTTATTTTTCCGTAATTAGAAGTGTTGTTTGCATTTAAATTGTTGTGCATGTTTTACTTTTTTACACTACACTATTGCACACACAACCCGTGGCCGGACCGGGCTGCGATAGGATTTCTAGGATGGTGTTGAGAATGATACTTCCTCCAAAGCGAGACTGCTATGTAGAGGTTGACCTTCTCTTCCCGAAAGTCTTTTTCATGGTGTCGAATGTGTTTGTCCATATCCGCGAGACTGCGTGACTATTGGACATTCCATTCGACTGAGCCGAAGTTAAGGGGACCTGATACGTTAATGCGAGACTGCAACGGTCAGATCATCCTCTTAGCTTCACTTTGTTAAGCCGTTTAGATAGAAATCGAGCCTCACATTTCATGCGTGTGTCTATGTGCTTGTCATCCCTTCCGGTGAAAGTAAGTTGTCTAAATTCTTACTTCGCAATTTACTTACTTTATTGCAATTTTGTCGGTCCATGACAATAGGTTTCGTCGCGTCTTGTTTTATATGCTATGGGGAGGACCGACGTACAATTCATTTCCACTCCCAAAAAGAGCTCAAGATGTGGCTGGATCGGTTAGATCAAGAGGGCCAGAGGTATGTGAAGACCAGATTGCCCGACTTCTCCCACTATTGGAGATCAACATCCACTCTAGCGTGATACAAGCACTCCCTCACTTCGGTGTCCACAAACTTCCACCTTCATATTTGGTGAGTACGAATTGACTCCAACACTAGAAGAATATAGTGTTGCCATTGGAATGCCCCCCGGAAAAGGAACTTGTTAGACCGCCCATCGGTATAGATTCTATTTCTGAATTATCACAGCTTTTAGAAATCGAAGCCGAAGGAGTAAGGAAAGTTGTCAAAGCCAATTGTTTTGCATGCCCATTTTCGTTTTTGAAAATGTTTTGCAAATCAATCAATGATTTCAAAAGCTAGAATCTTCATGTTAGCATTTTTCGGGCTAATTGTTTTCCCTTATCGAAGAAATGCCATTAATCCTTCAATTTCATGGGTGGTTAATCGTGTTTGTGACGGCTTAAATTATGTCAATATGGTTTTAGCTGAAACATTTTTGTTATTAAACCGTTTCAAACAAAATGAAGAAAAGACCATGCGTGCCCTCCCTAAACTTTTACAAATATGGTTTTTCTCCCACATAAGAGGATTTGGGCACCTCATGAAACAATTTAAGATTGATGATTTTACGCACCCCATACAAAAATTTGCGGTCTTAGAGCGTTTTTCTCCAAATAAACAATACGCTCGTTGGATTAATTTTTTGAAAAATCCTGATCCTAAGGCATTCCTATGGCATACTAAATGGTTCCGAGTTGAGGAGGCTCATTTCTCACACAAGCATGATGAGCCCATCCCGTTGCTGGGTCTTTTTGGTGCGACTTCTTATTACCCATATAGGGTGGCCCGCCAGTACAAAGCTCTTCAGGAAGTTCCTCCACCACTCAAGATAGAGATGTTCCAGGTTCGTTTTGTTCGAACGGACTATAACTACTTCAACGAGATCCAGATGATCATTGCCGCATGGAATGAATGCCACCTAGAGAAGATTTTGGTGCCCAAGAGATTGAAAGAGGAAGAGGAACTCCACCATGCGTCGGCATTCTACATTCAACAACACCGGATTCCCGCAACCTTACGTCCAGTGGTGCCGAGATGTGACTCGAGAAGCCCACTCAGCCGAGCACAAATTGAGCATCTTAAGCGGAAAGTGGAAATGATTGAAGCTGAAAATAAGAAGCTTCGCAAGGCGTTGAAATCCCGAAAGCATATAAAATGAGATCTTTTGAATTTTGATTCGTAGTCCGATGTCTAGGGAGTTTGATTTCGATTTTCAATTCAATGTTTTTAGTTCAATGTTTAAGGACTTAAATTTCAATTCATAGTTCATTGTTTGGTTTAATAGTCAATTTTGAATAAAATCGGGCGATTAGACCGTTGTCATGGGCCATTTTCTATCCTATCATTGGTTCTTACATTACCTCTTTTTTACTTAGGTAATAACGGATCCTCCACGCTCTCCCATTATTACACGATCAAAGGCTAAAATGGCCGACCAAAGCGAGATGCGTGATCGCATGTCCTCCGTGGAAGATCAACTCAAACAGTTGGCCGCTTCCAGCAGCTTGTAACAGCTCAACTTCAATCCCTCCAAGTGAACCCGATTCCTCCACCTCGCTCTCCCGAGATAGTAGTCCCGAGGCAAGCAAATAGGGCCCAAGTGAGTGATGATGAAATGCCCGAACCGGAAGATGATATGGTTCTCAAGACAAATCAAGATGAGCGCGTTGCTAAGCTAGAGGAGAAAGTGAGACAACCGCAGGAGTCACAAAGCTCACTCCCATTTGACCTCTCGGTCTATGAGAAGGTTAAATGCCGAGCAAGTTCAAAATGCCAGAATTTGAGAAGTATGACGGGACATCTTGTCCAAAGTCTCATTTGCAGATGTACCACGTGCGCATGGCCCAGCACGTCAAAAATGAGCCTCTTATGATCCAATCATTTCACGCAAGTTTGACCGGGCCCGCACTAAACTGGTACGTGATGAAGAACGTAAATCTCCTTGAAACCTGGAACGAAGTGGCGGATGCATTCCTCAAACAAGTACAAGTTCAACATGGACATCGCGCCTTCTCGAGAAGACCTGGAGCGGATGGAAAAGAAAATGAGTGAGTCATTTAAAGAATATGCTGTGAGATGGAGAAACTTGGCAGCTCAAATTACTCCTGAGCCTACCAACAATGAGTTGATGAAGTTGTTCGTGAAGACCCTTCCATCTGAGTTCCGTAATCGAATGGCCAGTACGTATGTCGAGAGCTTCAATCGCTTATTCCCGTAGGAGAGCAGATCGAGATGGGGATAAGGGAAGGATGGTTTTCCGAGCCATCTACCAAAAGGTCCTCTGCCAAGAAGGAGAAGGAAGCGGTCGTGGATGTGAACGTGGCTTATAGCCAAGAAAGTGCCAAACGTGCCCCAGCTATACAGGTGAACTCAAGACAACAACAACCTGCTGGCCGTCAATCATTCGCCCAAGCGAATAATAGAAGGCAGTTCTCTCCTCTCCCTGGGTCTCCATCCCAAGTGCTGACAGTCCTCCGAAAGAAGGGTTTGCTTACTAGTGAACCAAAGCGCCCTAACCGTGAAGGCATTCGTGGTTACGACCCGACGAAGAAATGTGACTACCATAATGGTGAATTGGGGCATTCAACCGACGAATGTTTTACCTCAAGCACAAGATCCAGAATCTCCTCGATACAAAGGCCTTTTCATTTCAAACTGCTCGGCCAAACGTCCAAAAAAATCTGCTACCGGAGCATGAGGGTACAGTGAATGCTATCCTGGAACCTGAAGTCGGACGGATCAGGAACTCAAAGGTGCGCGTGGCGGATGCCTACAACGGGCTAGTGAGAGCGGGTATTACCGAGGTCGGAGATGTCCCTTTATCGGTGATGAGAGAAAGAATTGCCAAAATGGTGGATGATGGCATCATTGTGTATGCTTTGATCATAACCGCATAGTTTCTACTATCTCCCACCTCATCATCGATTGGGAGGAGGAGCAAGCCGCACTTGATGTTGACAAGAAAGAGGTTGATCCTTCGCTTGTAGACATGCCCCCATTAGAGGATGCATCTGACGAAGAGATAGTGATAGAGGTGCCTCAGCCGTATGAGTATGTCAATGATAAGGCAGTACCTTGGTCCTATGACCTGGATGTGGACCTTGTTACAATGTCTGGTCGGACCTATGCTCAAGCTAGTGCTCAATCTGCAAAGCTGGTCACCGATGAAGAAGCTAAGGAGTTTCGGCCGTAATCAAAGCAAGTGAGTATAACGTGGTTGACCAACTACGAAAGATGCCCGCTCAAATCTCCTTACTCGAGCTCTTGATGACATCTCCTGTTCATCAAAAGTCGCTAATGAAAGTGCTGAGTGAAATTCGTGTGCCAGAAACGGTTGAGGCAGACACGCTGGAAGAATTTGTGGGATCGGTCCTTCTTAAGGATTTGATTGCCTTCTCGATGAGGAGTTTCCTCTTGAAGGCGGGGGGGACATAATAAAGCACTCTACATATCCGTTAAGCACAAGTCTTCCCATGTGTCCCGAGTACTCATTGATAATGGGTCCGCTCTGAACATTTGTCCATTGGCCACTCTTCATCGCCTTAAGGTAGACCCGTCAAGGATACATGCCGCGAAAACTTCGGTGCGAGCTTTCGATGGAACAAGAAAGGAAGTGATCGGGGAAATCCATCTCGATGTACAAATAGGACCAGTTGTCTTCAACATTCCCTTCCAAGTGCTGGACATCCCTACCGCATTCAATTTCTTGTTAGGTCGACCATGGATACATCTCGCTGGAGCCGTGCCTTCAAGTCTACATCAAGCTGTCAAATTTGTGATTGAAAGGAAGTTGGTCACCGTGTATGGTGAGGAAGACCACCGGATTTATCATGAGACGGCTATCCCCTATGTGGAGCAGATTCCCGTTTGAATCAAGTTACCACTCATTCGAGTTGGTGTCCACTATACATGCTTCTCGGGGTTCATCACCGCCCGCCCCCGAAGTATCAAATGCTGCCCTCATGGTGGGAAGAGTTATGGTTGGGAATGACTTTGTCCCCGGCAATGGTCTTGGGAGAAATGGTCAGGGCATTCGAAGCCCCATTGAAGCCCCTCAGAGGTCCCGCTCTATTGGTTTAGGGTACCAGGACGAGGTGGGAGAAGTTCTGATGGACGAAGACAAGAGAGGCGGAGCTCGCCACCTAACCAAGGGCGAGAGAGGCAAAACCCACTACCCCCGAGCATTCACGAGACATTTCCTGGTCCTCCAAGAATGATGCATGAAGAAGCGGAAGTGATAGACACTTTGGGGCAGCCTAGTGGCAAATTTGACTACTGGTGAAGTATTCAACCCTCCTAGCTACTACGTTGATCCTAGTGAGATAGTCCCGGATGGATGGGGTGGCATGGATGATTCGACACCCTTGAAGGCAAAGAGAGCCCCGATGATGAACTAGAAGGAGTTGCAAGCCTGTTCGACAACCTCATCATAGGAGCCATTGATGAAGGACCCCCTTTGAAGAGATGGGCCTTGGCCCACAAGAGTAACTCTTTTTTGTTCTTGCACATTCCCGCGTGGGAATTTTTATTATTTTCTGAATGATGTTTTCAGTTTCTTCTTTTAATGATTGAGTGTTGCATTTTCTCCATTCAATAAATGTAATCGATTGATGAATTTCAATGAAATTACAAATTTTATTTTGAGGGCATGATGAGGTACACCAAACCAACCCGGTGATGATATCCAACCGATAAACAAAAAGAAAAATCCAAGGAGAACTCTGAGGCCTGGGCTTCATCATGCTTCCTCGTGTCAAAATGTTTCAAAAAAAATGTTTTTGTCAAAGATTCTTTTTAATGAAAAAAAAAAAGAAAAAGAAAGCAAAGATGCTAATTACTCTGTTTGTCTTTCTGATTTATTTACTTTATGTTTCAGGAACAATCCTATGGCATGCAAATGTGTGGAAATGGTCCAATCCATTGCAACAAGTGTTGATAATGATGATCCCGAAGACTCCATCAAAGACTTCATCGAGGTGCAACGTAGCTGGGAGCAACATGAAGAAGCTAAGGCTCTCACATCTGAGCAGACCGTCACTATTAATTTAAGTGATGCTAAAGAAGCCAAGGAGGTGAAAATTGGGGCAAATCTCCCTAAAGACGAGGCTGAGCGCCTAATTCAGTTACTAAAGGAATATCAAGATATTTTTGCATGGACCTACGCTGACATGCGGGCTAGACCCATCAATCGTGGAGCATTGCCTACCTACTAATCCGGACATGCCACCTAAGAAGCAGAGGTTGCGAAGGACTAAGCCCGAGCTCTCGAAGAAGATAGAAGAAGAAGTGATGAAGCTTTTGAATGTGGGATTCATTGAAGTCTCACAATACCCCCAATGGGTGGCTAATATCGTACCGGTAATGAAGAAAGACGGTCGAGTTCGAGTTTGTGTTGACTATCGGGATCTGAACAAGGCTAGTCCAAAGGATAATTTCCCATTACCACACATAGATGTCCTTGTGGACAAGATCGCTGGTTTTGAACTATTCTCATTTATGGATGGTTTTTTAAGGTACAATCGAGATAAGGATGAAGGAGGAAGACAAGGAGAAGACTGCATTTATTATCCCGTAGGGAACCTTTCATTATAAGGTCATGCCCTTCGGACTCAAGAATGCGGGGCAACCTACCAGCGAGCCATGGTTGCCTTATTTCATGACATGATGCACTAGGAGATTGAAGTCTATGTTGATGATATGATTGCAAAGACTCGACCAGGAAAAAGCCACATCGAAACCTTGAAGAAGTTGTTTGATCGACTTCGTGAGTTCAAGCTTCATCTAAATCCAGCTAAATGCGTGTTCGGAGCAACATCCGGTAAATTACTCGGATTTATTGTGAGCAAGTAAAGGGATTGAGATCGATCCTTCCAAGGCTAAGGCCATATGTGAATTGCAACCTCCGTCAACGGTGAAAGAAGTCAGGAGCCTTCTAGGAGATTGAATTACATAGCGAGATTTATTTCCCAACTCTCGAAAGCGCCAAGCCATTCTTCAAGCTTCTAAAGAAGAATGCACAAGTCAACTGGGATGACGAGTGTCGAGAAGCGTTTAACAAGCTAAAGCAATACTTGATGAATCCACCAGTTCTTGTCCCACCCTCACCAGGGCATCCTTTGATTCTTTACCTCACTATTCATAGTGAGTCATTGGGTGCAATGCTGGCTCAAGAAAGTCCTGTTGAGAAAAGAACGGGCCATTTATTACCCGAGCAAGAAGTTCACCGTGTCGAGTTGAAGTATTCGATGTTGAAAAAAACTTGTGTGGCATTGGTGTGGGTGTTGCATAGGTTGCGACAATACACACTACATTATCGACATTCCTCGTGGACTCGAGAACGATCTTATCAAGTACTTACTTGATCGGCCAGCTTTAGTGGGTAAGTTGGCCAAATGGCAAATCTTGATTTCCGAATTTGATGTGCAATTCATGCCACAAAAGTCGATTAAAGGCCGAGCGATCGCTGATCTACTGACCGAGAATTCAAGGGCCCCTAATGATGATGATAGTTTCCTTGATGACCGTGTCTTGAGTGTAGATGAAGACTCATGGAAGATGTTCTTTGATGGAGCCGTAAACCTATCTCGGTTCGGGCACCGGGGCGGTTACGATATCTCCCGATGGACAACACCATCCGATAGCTGCAAAATTGATATTTCCATGCACTAACAATGTAGCCGAGTATGAAGCTTGCATCCTCGGGCTTCAGCCGCAATTGAGATAGGTGTGGCTAAATTAAAAGTGTTTGGAGATTCTCGCACCGATCATACTACAAACCGTGGGAGAATGGAAGACCAAGGATGCCAAGTTACTCCCGTACCACAAGTATTTAGAAAATCTGGTGAAAGAGTTCAAAGATGTTTCGTTTGAATACTTGCCGAGGTCTCATAATCAATTTGCAGACGCACTTGCGACGTTGTCCTCTATGCTGCAAGTCACTGATGGGTTGGAGGTTGAGCCTCTGAAAATAGAAGTTTTGCCAAAGCCGGCTTATTGTATGATTGTGACTGAAGAATCTGATGGAAAACCATGGTATTACGATATCATGAATTACATTAAAAAACAAGAATTTCCTGAAGGAAGCACTCGGGCTGATAGGAAGTACATCACGAAGATGGCCTCGAAATTTTTCGTCAGTGGTGAGAATTTATACAAGAGATCTTACGATTCTGTCTTGTTGCGATGTATAGATGCAGTTGAAGCCACTCAAATCATGCAAGAAGTGCACGAGGGGGTATGTGGCCCCCATATGAATGGACACATGTTGGCCAAGAAGATTATGAGATTAGGTATTACCTGGCTCACACTGGAAAGTGACTCGCATCCGATATGTTCGGAGTTGTCATCATTTGCATTCATGGAAATAAGATAAATGTCCCTCCAACCGAGCTGCATCAAGTTTTCCGAGCCATGGCCCTTCTTAATGTGGGGTATTGATGTGATTGGCCCAATTAATCCCAAAGCTTCAAATGGACATCGATTCATTTTGGTGGCGATAGACTATTTTTCCAAATGGGTTGAAGCTACATCCTTTGCAAGTGTCACCTTTGCTCGTAATGTGGTGAAGTTTGTCAAACGTGACATAATTGCTCGTTATGGTGTTCCTAAAGCAATCATCACTGATAATGGGACCAATTTGAACAACAAACTTGTTGATGAGTTGTTCGGAGAATTCAAAATCAAGCATCTGAATTCGTCTCCTTACCGCCCTCAAATGAATGGGGCTGTTGAAGCGGCCAATAAGAACATTAAGAAGATTTTGGCTAAGACAGCCGTGAATTATCGAGATTGGCATGACAGCTACCCTTCGCATTAATGGCGTACCGGACATCGATCCGCACTTCCACGGAGCAACCCCGTTTGCTTTAGTGTACGGCATGGAGGCGTTCTACCAGAGAAGTGGAGATTCCTTCTCTCGAGGATTTTATCCCAAATGGATTTATCTCGAGGCGGAATGGACACAACAAAGGTTCGAGCGTTGAACTTGATCGATGAGAAAAGATTGAAAGCTCTCTCGCCATGGCCAAGCATATCAACGAGAGAGTGGCCGATCTTTCAACCGAAAGGTGCGGCCAAGGCATTTCCAAGTAAATGACCTAGTCCTAAGGAAGCTATTGCCGATCTTCCCGGATCCTGGAGGTAAGTTCGCTCCAAACTACAGCGGCCCATATGTGGTAAAGAAGATACTTCCTGGCGGCGCCTTGATATTAGCAGAAATGGACGGTCGTGAGTTTTCCACTCCCGTTAATTCAGATGCTGTCAAGAAGTATTACCCATGATAGAATTTTCCATGTCATGTTTTGGCGCAAGCATTTCAATGATGAATAAATTGTTTCAATGAGTTCAATTGCAAATCTTGCGTTTTTTCTCCCTTGATGAATTGTGTGAGATAAATTGAATGTGTCAAATGGGATACTTTGGAATGACGAAAGGCAAGCCTTGTTCCATACACTATTACATACACTAACCCTCAGTGAGTTGTGTGAAAAATTCCATGCCCGCAAGGAAGAGGGCTATTTCGCAAAGGGTACGTCAACCAAGGTGATGAGAGGCATTCTTTTCTCTATCCTAAACACTACAGGTGATCCATTGCTCAACCCCTTTGAGCCCCATACACTTATGGAGATTTTTTAAAAATTATCCCTGTCAAGAATCATCCCACATTGGGACAAATTTGAAATAAATGGTAGGAATATTCTTGCTCCCACTTGCATCAATCTTCGAATATTGCTTTTGCAAAGTGTAACTCGTACGGTAATTTGAAGTGCCTTAAGATGATGAAGAGCATTTATTTCTTTATCCTATACACTTCTATCCATTGCATAGCCCACTTGAGCCTATGAATTTATTAAACCCAGTTGGTGATCATCCCCCACATTGGGGCAAGGCAAAAAGAATCATTCAGGTAACATGGCTTAGAATGCTGTAAAGGATGGTTGTGCAAGTTCAAAAAATAAGTGCAAAATAATGGGGCATGAAAAAGCAGTCGGTAAAAGCAAGGCCAATGCCAAGAAAAGAAAAAAAAAATCAAACTCTTCATACAGTAAGTTGTGTCCCTAGCAAGGTGGTACCAAAAAACTCTTAAATGCTGTTGCAATCATTGGAGTTGTGATAAAAAAAAATCTTCGAAAGTGGAGAAGGAAAGTTGTGGAAATGTCAAGATGATCACCAACTTTAACCCCCCTAAACACTTTTTGAGCCTAATGATCCTTTCATTTCTCAACCCATGAACCGAGCCTATTACATCCCTTGCAAAGTCTCTTCTGATTATGGCACTTGAATTAACCTAGGGGTTCACATGTTTTAAGCATCGCTTGAAGAAGTGCGACCAAGATTATTTCTTTCTCATTTTGCAGGGTTATTGACTTGTAAACCCAGAGATGATTACAGAATATCACTTATTCTTTCAAAAGCCTTGACTCAAAGAGTCCCTTTTGTTAAGCCATTAACCAGGCCCACATTACGGTCCCTGTTAAAGACCTCTCAGATTGGTAAGGTCGTACCACTTGCAAGATTGCACAAAACCTTGTTTGACATGATGACAGTGAGATAGAGTGATTGTCAAAATCCTGCATCAAAGGTCAGGATGAAACGACCCTTTTAATGAGGATGAGCGCAAAGCCCTTTCAGACTGAAAGACCTTTCATTTGACACATCCATAACACTCATCTATTTAGATTGGAATATCCTTTTGAAATTCTTCTTAAAGGAAATCAGGTAATGCAAAAATGATAGAAATCATCATGCATGAACCTTACTTGAATTAATGCATGTCGTGAATGCATATTGCCTCTCCTACAACCGTATTTTGCGGGAGACATATCCCCAAGGAAGAGATGTCATCAGGTAAGTCTATCTCTATCCATACTTTAAATACTTGTCATTGTACAGGTATTCCTTTTCAAGCACCGACACTCAATAGAGTTGTCCCCAAAGATTTTTCCTCCGATTCAATCGATTAAGGCGACCGAAGAATGGTTCGGGTCCCTGGTCGGATGATTTCGTCGCAAGGCTGGGCGACCGAAGAATGGTTCGGGTCCTAGCCAAGCAAAACCTCGATTCGGGCGACCATAGAATGGTACGGGTCCTGGAAAACAAATCCCCGTTTAGGCGACCGTAGAATGGTACGGGTCCTAGACAACCTCAGTTCAGGCGACCGTAGAATGGTACGGGTCCTGAAAAATCATTTTTTCGTGAAGGCGACCGTAGAATGGTACGGGTCCTAGACAACCTTAGTTCGGGCGACCGTAGAATGGTATGGGTCCTAGACAACCTTAGTTTAGGCGACCGTAGAATGGTACGGGTCCTGAAAAATCATTTTTTCGTCAAGGCGACCGTAGAATGGTACGGGTCCTAGACAACCTCAGTTCAGGCGACCGTAGAATGGTACGGGTCCTGGAAAACAAATCCCCGTTTAGGCGACCGTAGAATGGTACGGGTCCTAGACAACCTCAATTCGGGCGACCGTAGAATGGTACGGGTCCTGAAAAATCATTTTTTTCGTTTAGGCGACCGTAGAATGGTGCGGGTCCTAGAAACAACCAAACAATGCCATACTGGGCGACCGTAGAATGGTACGGGTCCTGGGAAAGCAGTCACTTTGCGAAGTCATGTTACTATTCTAGGCGACCGTAGAATGGTACGGGTCCTGGACGTGTAACACCAATCTATCTTAAGTTATTCTACCATCCCTGAAGGTAAGTAATTCCAGGTAAGTTAATTTATCATTTGCATAAGCATTTCCATGCATCATATAAATTTCATTTCAAAATGGGAGTCATTTTCCAAAAAAAAAAAAAAAAAAACAAAAAAAAAAAACAAAAAGTCATTTAGTACATCTGCACGATTAACATTTAGGTCTCAACCTGTCTTTGAAGGCAACCTCTACGAGCCCACCTTCAAAGAGGGGCAGCTGTTGACACCTATTTTTAGCAAATCTAGGAAAATAAAGAAAACAAAAATTGCATTGGAACAAATAAAAGGAAAAAAGGGGGAAAATTGATTTGATTGATTATGCATGGAAGTTTGAAATTCGATGAGTATTGATTTTAAAAAATGCAGAAACAATTGAAAAATCAAATGAATAAGAGGCAAGAATTTTGCAAAATGAAAGAAATCTGAGCAAAGGATCGAGCTGATTGCGAAATCACGTCCGATTTGCAAGGGCTTGATTTAAAGTAATGTAAGATAGGAAGTCGGAAATTGCTATAAAAATGGCCATCTGAAAATCACTATAAAAGGAGCCATAATTTTCGTGAGCGAGGGGGGAATGAATTCAGAAAAATTTTCGGAGGTACGAAAAAAAAATTGAGAGAGAATCCGCTGAAATTTTCGTGAAAAGAGGGAAGGAATTCGGAGAGGGAGAGCAAAAAGGCGAGAGGCCTTCCTTCGGTTTTGGGGGATAAAAAAAAAAAAATGGATTTCTCCTTCGTTCTTTGAGAGAGCAAAAGGACAAAGCTTCAGAAGAGGAAAAAGTCAAAAAAGTACAAAAGTCAGCAGGGAATACGTGCGAATAGAAGTGAGAGAGAAGTGGGAAAAAGAGAAAAAATAATAATTGACAAGACCCCTACAGTTCATCTTCTCCAGGGTTCTTTTTGCTGCTTTGCTGGTTCCTGCATCTTCGGTCTCTGGGTTACGCCGACGACCTCCTTCCACCACGCATCCGCCAACCACCGCAGGCCCGCGACCCGAAGCCCGCTCGCCGCTGCGCCACCACGAGCACCGTCGCCACGCCACCGGAGACCACGCCGACTGTCGCCGCGCCTTGCCGCCAACGCCGCACCAGCATTCCCTCGTGCTGGCCACCGCACCTCCGCGTCGTACCACCGCGCCTCTGCCATCGCCACCGAAGCCCACCGCGACCTGCAGCCTAGCACCGTCGCCGGCGTGTCCGCCCGTTGCTCGAGATCCCACAACCGAGCTCCGCACCGCAGCCGACGCCACCGCCCAGCGACCCGCGACCCAGCTCCGTGACTCGCGACTCAGCCCCGACTTCGCCGCTTCCCTGAGTTGGAGCCCGCCGCCGTTCCCTCACAGCCATTCCCCCGCCGGAGTTCCGACGACCGATCAAACGACCACCCGGCGCCATTCCCCGTCGATTCCCTTAGGTAGTTTTTATTTCTTTTATTTATTTGTTTTAACTTTTTACTTTATCTATAGTTTAGTTTCTTTTACTCTTTTTATTTGTTATGTTATCTTTTTGTGTATTTCATTTGATAACATTTTTAGTTTAGGTATTTAATTTGTAATGTTGGATGTTAATATTTGTGAATTTAGTATGCATTATCCATAGGGAATTTGTCCGAAATTAATATAATTATTAATTTGATCCGAGAGACATCGGACCATTTTTCTAATTATTTTTAATTTTTGGGCTTTTTGTAGAATCTCAATTGTTAAATCATAATAATTATTTAATTTGGTCCGTAAGACTTCGGACTAGATTTTTAATTATTTTGAGTTGTTGTGATGATCAGGGTTAGAATAATTGTTAATTTAACCTGTGAGACGTCAGGTTATTTTTTCAATTATTTTGATCCTTTATTTAGTGATTATATTAATTGTTCGAGGGCATTTCGTTCCTGCCGTACCTTTTACAAAACTTTCTTGAAATGATTTTTTTGTGTTTCCTCTCGAGGGTCTTTTCTTAATTCTTTCTTTTACTTTAGGAAAATCAATCAAGGGAATTGTTTCCAATCATGCCAGACCGGACTTATTAAAGTAAGGTCTTTGAACCGAAATAATTTTTTCAAGTTTTTCAGATTCTATCGAAAATTTTTTTGAAATATTTGAGATATCATTTTTAAAAAGCATTTTCTTTCAAAAGATTATCTTCATTTTCTTCAAGGTAGAAACATTTTTGTCTAAAACTTTGACTCTTTCTTCTAAAATGTTTTCTTTTGTTTTGTGAGATAATTTTCCTTTAAGTTCGGAAATTCTTTTGAGAGAAGTCTTAAGACTAAAACACTAATCATCAATGTATTTAGAAACTTTAATAGAATTTTAAAATCACTTACCTCAAATTACTCATTCGAATCCCGAGTCTCGATCCAGTTTGAATCGAGTCTCGAATGTGCCATCAAACATATATTGGCATAATCATAATCACTTTCTTCACACTCGTATCACTACCCGCATTTCGACTTTAAGAGCTTTCGAAATTTTTCAGCTTTTCCTTTCTTTCCTCGAAGAGGACAAACTTGGGTATGTTGTGTCCCTTTTTCTTACATTCAAGCAAACTACATCTTTTTTTGGTTCCTCATCCTCAACAAACTTAGTTTGTTGCTGTCTTTGGAAACTTTGTTTCTTTGAGTTAAATCTTCTTCCTTTTCTATTCAGCTTCAAATCTTCTTATCAGAGAGCAAGCTCCTCATCATCCATATCATCTTCGGTAATCCAATCATCAAAATCATCATTTGATTTTAATGCAATGATTTCTTACCTTTGGATCTTTGTCTTCATTAATTCGTTCCACTTCATAAGATTGAAGAGTTCCAATCGCAACCTATCAATAGATAATGGCATAATTCTTTGTGTCTTTTATTGAAGTCTTTATGTGATTTCAAATCCTTCGAGAGTCCACGCGTAGCTTGTTTACCTTCATGGGATCAGAAATTTTCTGTCCTTGATTCTCAAGACCATGGACATGATTTTTGTAAAACCACTACAAACATGATGGGCTATAGATTCTCCCGATTTCATTTTAAAGGCTTCACATTGACCGAGGAGAATATTAATTATAGTCTCTTTCACTCGATCGGTTCCTTTCCATAGGTGATATGTAATATGTCCCAAACTTATTTGCTGTAACACAAGAAGATATTTGTTATATTCAGTTGGTGACAAAACACAATATAAAGAATAAATTATTTTTGCATCAAGAGCTTGTCTCTTGTTTATCTTCCCGAGTCATTCCATCTGTCTCAACAATTTCTTTCCTTTCGAGACCGATGTAGTAGGATGATTCATTTTTTCTATAATGTCTCATTCTACAGATCCTTTGATCTTAAGAACGCTTTCATCTTGTTCTTCCATATGTTGTAATCCTTTCCATCAAAGTAAGGGTGGTCTAGTATTGCTTTGCTCTTCCATCGCCCTGGTGCTAGCATACTAGCTATAGAATCTTTTACTCAAGTAAAACACTTCAAATAAAGTGAGTACAATGTGCTCGATACCAATTGAGATAGCTAGTATAAACAATTCATAGAGGGGGATGAATAGGTGTATAAAATATTTTTCTCGATAAAAGAGCAATACTAAATGCTTGATAGAGTTCTTTGAGACAAAACAAATTATGATCAAAGTAAAGCAAAGAGTAAGGAAAGAGAAAATTAAACAAGGTTTATAGTGGTTCTGGCCATTCTGCCTATATCCACTCTTCCGCACCGACAGCCCACCGGCTGGATTCCACTATGAACAAAGAGTTATTACAAAGAAGGTTCTCCTTGATTCCATAGTGTAGATGATCTACCACACTTCCTCAAGGTCTCACTAAGTATAAACACTCTCTTTGTATACAAGATTTCCGCTTATAATGTAGCGACTAATAATCGAGGTACTTCAAACTCTGGAATTTTTCTATCGATCATTTTCTAAAGCAACTAGAAAGTCATCCTTTTATATACTCCTTATGCCATCATACCTGCTGATACTTACCAAAGGAATTCCTCCAATCTACCCATTGGATGGAATCAATTAGAAAGATCATTCGAGCTATTTAAGGAACATGTCGATAGCCCATCAATCCTATTCGCCCATACAATCGAATCTGGTTTCCAAGAATAGAACCTTCCAAGAATATTTTCGTCGACCATCGGATCTTCAAACGATCTAGATTACGATAAAAAGAATCCTCGTTATTTTTATCCAACCAAGAGATCTTCTCCAGAGAATGGGACTAAATCCCCACCTCCAAAGTACTGGGCTCGACGCCTTCACTGGATTAGAAAAACTGTCAATGAGAATATTCTGAGACTTCTGAGTCTTGAGTCTTGAGTCTTGAGTGCCGAGTCCGGTGACCGAAAGTCTTCGTACTTTAAATAGACGGTCTCAAGAAATATCCGTCATCAGATCGATAGAAACGTTGTCAAATTTCAAAATATTCGGAAAGATTTCTCCAAATGTAACCTTCCAAGTATACTTTGGCTAATCATCGGATCCTTAATCAATCTTGATTCAAACAGGAATTCGTTATGTCATATCCAGCCAAGAGATCTTCCTAGTCGATAAGGTCAAATCCTTAATGAAACACCAAGTTCTAGATAGCCCTTCTTCAACATATTAGAAACTATCAATGAGAATAGACTTGAGTCTTGAGTCTCGGGTGTACCAAAGGTCTTCGCACTTTAAATAGTAGAGTTCGCAAATCTTCATACTAAACCGATGGAAACATTTTTGTCGCCTTCAAAATACTCCCGAAGATTTCTCCAACGCAGTGTTTTATTATGTCTTTTTTATACAAAATTCGCTTAACAATTTCGAGCAAAACTCCATGCTACCGCGCCCACACATGTTTAATCATCTTACCAATTTCCTTTTTCAATTAAAGCCATTCAATCGCCTAATCTTGACAACAAAGATCAAACTTATGTCTAAACACAAACACCATGGTCTTCCTCAAGTAGTCATTAACAACCTAGCATTGACATTTTCTCTTGAAGAAGACTTGTGGTTTCTTTGACAGCCATATTAAACTACACTTTTTGTCATTGATCTATACCATAGCACTTGCATACATTCAATTCATTAGCAACATAACCATATTATAGATTTCTTTCACTTAAAATCTTCAAGCTTCTCTCGCCAATGTGCCCCAAATACCTATGCCGCAATTTAGACTTCCAAACAAATGCTTTCAACATTTTAGTAGCAAAATCTATCACTATCTCACCTCAAAGTTCAGGTAGGCCACCGTATTTGATTCATCTCATTATTATCAAAGCATCTCAAATAACTTTTAAAACTTCATATTTCGAAGTATATTAATATCCAGTTGAATCCGAGGCATTCAATGAAATTATGTTTTTTCAAGTTTAGAATATGCCTCATCAAGTCAATGTCCTCACATACCATGATGCATTATGATGTTAACATCATCAACATCTATAATATTGACTTTGCATTGTTCTCTAATTGAACTTTACTATTATCCATGCACCGATAATTAGTAAACCGATTCCTATTTGACATAGCATGAAGAGAACAGCCGATTCCATAATATATTAATTAAATGACGAATCATTAGTGATTGACAAGACATAATCGCTATTATCTAAATTACCATCAATTACAACTAGGGTGTGCATGGTCCGGGTCCCACTAGGACCAGTTCCAAAAATTTGGAACTAAGAATCACTGTTAGTTGCATGAATCCACTCGAGAATCGGACCGCCGGTCGATCCGATTCCCTAGTGGATCCATGAAACCGATCTCACCAATAATAATATCGTTTTCCAAATCCCACTATGAGTACTTTTCATATCAAGTAATTAAAAAAAAAAATCAAACCGGCTTAATTAAGGGTACCATTTTTCTTTATTTTATTGGAAAACACTACCAAAGAAGAGAAATAAGTTTTTTTTTTTCTGTTTTTGAATCATTTCAATTAAAATCTAAAATATTTTTTAAGTTCAAGATTTTGGACGATTGTCATACATAGATTGTCCCTAACAATGCTCAATCTTTTACAACCTTTGCTTTACTAAATTCTTTTTGTGGAAACAATTCCACCAAAACTTCACATTTTCTTGAACACAATGTCCTATGTGAGTCCCGAAAGTATCATTTGAAGGAACCATTTGTTGAGTTGCTAAAAAGCAACTTACACACTATACTAAATTCTTATAAAAACATGGAAACCATGAGAGGAGGTAGAGCCCTAAAATTTAGGTTTGCTAATTAGCAATTTTGAAATTTATTTTAATATTATAAATTAATATATTATTATAATATCATCATCCGGTTCGGGTGGGCGGATCTGCCCATGGAACCGAGAACCGGACCGGTACCTACTAGTTCCCATAAATTGATCTAGGAATCAAATCGGTTCCCCAACAACCATCGCTTCGGTCCGGGCGGGTCCCGGTTCTTTTGCACATCTCTAGTTACAACTCTAAAATTATAAGTAGACTCAATTATAATTCCCTTATCCTTTTCGTTTTTTAGCTTAGAGCAATTTCTTTTAAGATACCCTCTTATCACAACTCTAACAAACAGCACTATTAGTCATAGATCGACTATGTTTGTTCATGTTTTTACCGCTCCTACTACTAACATATGAATCAGTTCTTCCTCTATTTTCACCTACTAAGACAAGAGATACAAGTTCGCCATATTCTTTTCTACAAACGTCCTCACTTATAATTAAATCTCGAACCTCATGAAACGTTAAGCTTGTTGACCCGGAAGAATTACAAATAACAGTCACAATGATATTCCAACTATCAAGTGATGAGGATAATAGAATCAATCTGAACCGAACTAAACTGAATTAACTAATAATCACATTGAATTCACCGATATAATCTACAACTATGCACCTTCGCTCATCTTCAAGTTAAATAGACATTATATCAAATAGACCTTATTGATCATAAAGGGCTTTTCATACATATCCGACAAGGCTTTCATTGAACTCGCGATGGTATTCTCTTTCATGGTGATGAACACAACGTTACAAGCCAACGTCAGCCAAATAATGCCCAAAGCTCATTTATCTAGCAATTCCTAATCAATTTGTTTCATCGTCTCTAGCTTCTCCCTAATAAGGGCAATTGCAATTTCATTTGGTAGAGATAATCCTCAATCTATATCTTTTAGAAATCAAAATTCTTCCCATCAAATTTGTAGATTCTCACTTTTCATTCTTCTCATCATCGATTCGCTTCAACTCAAAGAATCCTAACTCTAATAACAATTATTGCAAAAGCAAGCGATCGAACAATAAAATAGATAATAAAAAAATAGATTTGATACATGATTTACATGAATAGCAATAATGAATTTTACTATAGATCGAGCGATACAATAGATATTACAATAATATTCAAGTAACTCAAACATTTTCAAAGTTCCCAAGCCCTAATTACACCCAATAACTCAAGCGGTGTTTAGCCCCACAATTTATTACTAAATAATTTCTCAAACTTACAAGGGAATTATATACAAATTTTTACCGCAAGAAATTAGTTGACTTCAACACTAGCATCCGGATGTAATTATCTGAATTTGAAACCCCACGATGAAGTCTTCTATACATCAACAACCACAACAAGTACTCACCCAAAAGCAACGGTGCTTCAAGAAATCTCTAACAGCAGCGTGCCTTCTTCTCAAGCATGGTCGAATATATGGTCTTCAAGTCCACAGTGGACTTTTCAAATCTTGAAAGTGCCTCCCACGTGGATAGGAAAGAATATCTGTTTCCTTCTGAGCTCCGACTCCAATAGTAACTTCTTCGTCCTCTTTTCCTACGATCAAAGTCTAATATCATGTTTTACTTCAACGCTGAACAGGAAACTTAGATTTGTGTATATCTTCCTTTTTGGCTTTTCTTGTTAGCAAGAAGTCCTTTTTCATTATTAATATTATTATTTCTGGAATTCAACTTTTTGCTTAGAATTTAAATTTGAGACATATTTAAACACGTACTTTACCCACCTCCATCTAACCCCTTTGTGCAAACTATGGGAAAATGAACTTTCCAAAAGCATAATAAAATAATTATTAAATTCAAGATATGTATTTTGAGAATGCCAAAATTTCATGGTACCTTTGGACCTGCCTTAGGCTGAGGCCTTTGGAAATACAATTATATGGTTCTTGCATTTACCCAACAGGCCCAAGGGGCATTGGGGAAGTGTTCCCAAACACACCTAGCTTTAATCAGTGAGTTCAACCTAGAATTTGTTCATGACAACAAAGCAGTGAATGGTTTAATATATATATCTTTAGATGTTTATTATTCAACATTTCTTGAAAATTGCAACGTGGGTTCATAAAAAGTTCGAATTTTTTGCTTTTGGACAAAGAGATATAACACTATCTCAAACAATTAGCAATTTTCCTTATTTAAAGGATCCACCACCAGGAGAAGCCGTAGAAAAGCTTGACACGAAGGATCGAATGACAATTCATTTGAAAAGACTTCACGAACCCAGAAGCTGCTGTCGATTAATGGAGTGCGCATCGATTTTGGGCATTCCTTTCGAGGTTCGTTTACGAAGTAAAGATGACCTGTGCAGAGTTTTCAGCAGCCTTGTGAAGGTGTTGAGTCCCCGTTCAATTGTGGGGTTGTGGGACGTAGGAAGGATCATTGGCCGGAGGTTCAAGCGAGGGAGGATGATTCGACCGGATGCACCTCCGACCGTGGTGCTGCTGGTGGAAATTCAACCATTGAGAGCTGTCAGACAGGACAGAGACCCAACCGGAAACAAGTTTCAAGTACTAGGAACCTGAGGTCGATGGTGGGTACAGCGAATGGATGCTCGTTTCGCCGAGAAAGAGTAGAAACCTCCAAGCATTTCAATGAATGGTCGTGCAGCGAATGGATGGAGCTCGGGACCAGAGACGATCAGGTATATCAATCTCATCTTAACCATCAATTACGCGGTTTCATCATCGAGCCCAAAGTGATCAACAGTTGAAACTTGAAATGAACTTGGTTTATATGATTTGTAGATTAGGTCAAATAAGTCGACTGAATTTGATAATTCTCGTCATCCAAACATTGGTCATTAGACATTCATTCTTTGCCTTAGTCCAGTATACGCATTAGCTGTACTTCCAGAATGTTGCATTTATACGGTAAGAAATATGGTAAATCATTATTAAGTTCCACTAGACATGACCATGCATACATATGAGGTACGTGCCTAAAAAATAAAATAACTACTTACAAGAACCAAAACACAAGATTGTACACCGTGAAGAGTCTTGGCAAATCAAATACACTGCACAATATGAATAGTGCTTCTGAAATTAAAAGAAAGACAACTTGATACCTACAAATATCACATACCTCAGGAACCAAGAATTCACAGGCCATTGTTGCATGGATCCATGGAGGCATCCATGCACATTGGCGACTGAACATCATGCGGTGATGAACTACCGTTGTAGAGGATGAAACCTGATTTGAAGTCCATGTTGAGGGCGGGTTGTCAGGAGCTGACCTGGGCAGTGGATATACGTCGGGGACAGCTCAAAGGTGTAGCGCTGGAGGATCATCGAAAGGGTGATTTTTGCTTCTGCCGCCACGAAGCTCATCCCAACGCAAGATCGAGGTCCAAAGCCGAAGGGGATGAACACAACTGCATTGTTGTTGGTAGCCTTAGCTATGCCTTCTGAGAATCGCTCTGGCTTGAATTCATGCGCATCTTCCCCCCAGATTTCAGGGTCATGGTGAAGCTTAAGGGTCGGTATAAAGATCTGACTATTAGCAGGAAGAACGAGCTTCCCTAACTCAGTTTCTTGCCAACTTTTCGAATCAAGTTGACTACAGGGGGTACAAACGCAGAGTTTCGTTCATGATCATGCTAATCTGCACATGAAAATGGAAAATGTTTAGTTAGCCATCACGTCTAACCTACAATTCGAGTGAATCGAAAAAGGTTGACTGGGACCAAGACTTGAGCTGTTTTCTATACCTTCTTAAGCTTTCCTAGTCCTTCGGAATCGGGGTCTTTATTCCCAAAAACATTGAGAACCTCCCTTCTTGCTTCCTCTTGCCATTCTGGATTAATCGCTAGGAGGAATAACATCCATGCCATCATTGAGTTGGCAGTTTCTTGTCCGGCGATGTAGAATGTCTTGCACTCATCCACCAGATTATCTACCGTGAATTTTTTGCTCTTGTCCGTATCGTGCAAAGCCTTCACAAGTTGTCCTAGGAAATCATCCCCAAAGCCATCTTCTTCACCGGCCATCACCTTCTTCTCTCTTCTCTTAACCATCTCTAAGATAGAATTGCGTATGCCTTTCTCAAGTTTCTCCGCTTCGACTTCATCCGCTGTCTTCCAAAGGTTTCTGCCAGCAGGATTCAGAACAAATTCCATAATTAGTTAGGCATAATTAAAACTCTGATTCTGAGACGTGAAATGTCCCAAGTCTTTTGAGGCTTGAAGTTTGCATTTGCACAAATGAACAAAACTGTTGCCTGACCCTCGTCAGAAGTTAGTAGCTTGCTAAGTGTGATCTCACATCAGTAATTTTAGTGATAAGAATCGTTATCAAAAAACAGTGTACCTCCTTCGAATGCATTTACTCACCTGGAAAACTTGTCAGAATAATCAAGTTCAGATGTCTAAAGTTCGTTCCAAAAGTGATAATCACTGTACTTTCTAGCTTCTTCATTATAAAAATGGTCAAAACAAAATTTTCCTAGAAAAATGTGCAGTACCTTATTCCCGGTAACCTTATATTGAAAGCATTTTTGGATGTTAACGTAGCCAATCCTGTCAACATCTGAAAATGTTCCTTCCCTCAACATAGCTACTCCCGAACGCAGTTCTTGAAATCACTTCGGATGTCAATAACTTAAACTCTCCGAACAGCTCGATCTCTTTCCCTTCTTGATTCTTCCATTTTCCTAGCATTGTGTGAACACTCTCCACCATTGCCGGTGCCATATTCTGCAATTTCAATCCCCCAAAATAATTAGTAAAACCTCAAATCAGACAATTCTCTTTTTCGATCGAGTTCAACTACCTTCAAACTTTCCCCATGGAAAGCGTGATTGGCGAGTTTACGCTGGTTTGCCCATTTCTTGCCATCGTTTGTACTCACGAGCCCATCTCCTAGAAGCTTCCTGGCAAAGTCCTTAGTTCCTGTTTTTGGGTATGTTTTCTCTCTGTTAAGCAGCACCTCCTTAATAAGCTCTGGCTCTGTGATGACCAGTTGAGCTTGAGGTCCGTGCCAATTCAGGTAATTCCTCCCTACAAAGTTGCACAAAAGTTCAACATCAGAGCGTCACGACACTAATGAAACTTAAGTTTACTATTCTGGTAATTACCGTATGTGTCTATCCATGTGTTGACTTGAGGGTGAATCTTAGGGAATATGTCGTGAGAGAGATTGTTCATGGGCGTGTTCCTGACTTCCATCTTCATCTTGATTGTTTCCTTGGTGCTTCCATGGAGGAACCTGTAAGGAGGGCCTGAGATCCCTTGTTGGGCCATCATCCTCTGTATCCTGAGCGGGTTCCACCATAGCTTCTGCAAGAGCTTGGCAAGAGACCAGAGAAGAAACAGAAACAAAGAGCTCAGGAAGATGACCGATTGCATGGTTCAATTGGGGATCAAACGATAAAGGGTATGAAAATATTGAAAATTATGATACTGGGCTTCTCTTATGAAATGAAAAAGTTCGATCGATTTAGGTATTTATTATGTCTTCCGGAGAATTCAACGAGACAGACGGTGCGACGGTCAAGATTAAACAACCTTTGTTGGGAAGGTGTCGGGAAAGATCTTTCGGCCCACGTTTGACATTTTGGCTCCATTTCAGAGGAAACGTGGGATAGGGACGAACTGATTAACGTCATCCGTGACTTCCTTGCCGATCTGGAATTATTAAAATCAACCCAGAAAAGGAAGAGCACTTGACGAGTTCACTATTGGGTGATCCGGATGCCTGCGTATTTAATTCATTAAAGCCATATGAATCGCGTGATTCCCAAGGAAACCAACAACCGGCGGTAATCGTGATGAACAAGTTGTGCATGCGCCCGGTTCTCCTCCAAGCCCACGACTGGTTGGCGTCTCGAATGTACGCATTCTGTCGTAAAGCCCTTTCCAAAGCCAAACCTTACTGAGAATTCGATGAATAGAGAATTCGTCAAACTTTTCAATTAGAGACACGGGTCTCGATTTGTTTTCTCATTTGACCAGCGTTACATGACACAAGCTGTCTTGGGGTTCTCCTCGACACCGGAACTGTTTCTAAAGAAATAATCTCTTTTACAAGACGCGACATAGATCGATGAAAATTCAAGGGCCAATGTATAAAGGACGCACTCACCCATGGGCAGCGCTGGTAGTATTCGCTCTCTCCTACAACGCTACGGTCGAGAGTTCGAATCCCCTCGTTGTCAATATGATTTAAGTGGGGGTACTAGTGGTAAGGTGCTGGCTGAGTCTCCCGAAATTTACATCTAAATAATGGTTTGCGACAACGTCCGACGGTGCCAATCGGAGGCGGTGTGACCACGTGGGCCTCCAGTGGTTCCTTGATAAAAAAAAAAAACAAAAACGTGAGCACGGGGATGACATCGGACGGGACAAGGAAACACCAAGACCATCTATCACTCGCTTTCATCTTTTCTTTCTTAGCTCAAAAAGTCCCATACCGCACAATCTTTAATGACAGATCCAAAAACAAATTTGGTCTTTTATTTCCGTTGCTTCGTCGACACGCTTGTATAAAGGTAGCCTAGCCACCACATATTTTTCCTGAGGCTTGTGGAGTAAAATAGTGTAACTGTGTCAGTTAGGTCGATGTCATTTTAGAAGGAATCTTTGTCTTGGGTAGGATGAGTATGATCCGACCGCCGGTCCACTCCATAACCCTGTGACCAACTTACACAAGATTGATCAATTTTTTAGACCAAGAATTGACCTTATTGAGCTGGGATCGGCGACCAAACCGACCAAATGAGTTCGTTCGATTCCAGGTCAACTTGCGACCAACCAATAATTTTTCTATTTCATGTTTTGTACTTCCTAAAAGCCACCGAGGACTGAATTGACCCAATGAGTTCAGTAACAAGCAAGGTCAGCTAAGAGAGGCGGATGGTGAGCGTCGAGCGAGGCAAGCAACAAGCAACAAATAAGTGAGCATCAAGCGGTGAGCAACACAAGTGACCGAAAGCAAGTGAGGCAAGTGTCGAGTGATGAGCAGAGAAATTATTTTTTTTGATTTTGGCAAATTAAAGACTAAGTTGACGAATAAGATAAAAGAGAACAAGTACTAAAGAAGAATGCCATCATGAGCTATTTATACCCTTTTGGATGCCATAATGACTCTTCACTAAAACATTTTTCTCATTTGTAAATTATGATTGTTGACATCGTAAAAAATTAAAAATCTAAGTTATAAAATAACGGTGTAAAATTACTTGGGCTCTCACCCATGAGCTGTTTAATGTTATTAACGCCGTTTATTTTAGGATTTTTCTCTATATAAAAAGATTATATGTATAGTTAGGTTGGTCTAGAATGAACCGTCTCTAAACTTCCAAGATCGAGGATCAACTCGCATAATGCTGATCTAGGAATCTCAGATCAAGAACCGATCCAATCTCCTTGAGAATTGAATCAAGACCAATAGGATTGAGCCAGTCCAAGATTAACCCTAAATCGATGCTCACCCCTAGGGTTGGGGTCAATGTCATTTATGAAGGAATCTTTTGTTTGTCCAATCCAACAACTTTTTTTCAGTATGGTATGGCCATATGAGACATGAAGAAAAGTCAGACCGTGAGACATGGAGAAAAGTTAAAGTGAGATTTGATCAACGTCCTAAAGTAAAACAATGATGAAGCATGTCCATAGCGATTGAATCAAAATTAATAAGCTCTCTCATGTCATGCAATGTGTTAAGTTTACTTTATTGACACCTAAATTTTCTCATTTTATTAAAATTAACTACATGAAAATTAAAATTTAATTTCTAAAAAATAAAATAAATAATTTTCATTAAAATGCATTGCACACGGACATTAGGACAGTTGCATTATTCCGTTAAATAATTAGAAATATATATAATTAATTGATTTTTTTTTATTTTCCTTTAAAAATCGGAAAAAAGAGGAGATTCGGGAGAGAGCTTGAGGGAGAGAACTACTTGAGTGGAGAGCAAGAGAGAAGGTCGACCGTGCTTGAGATCGCACTTCCCGGCGCCCTTTTTCCGCGTAAAAACAACCCCTTTGACCCGAGGATCTCGTCTTGATGACACCAGGGCGGCCGGCCACGGCTGGATCCGTCTCACGCCCGCCTGCTGGCCGCCATCGGCAAGCCGAGTAGGGCCCCCTACCCAAGCGCACCGACGCGTTCCATGTTTCTCTATTTTTAGCTCGCCGGATCGGGGTTCACGGTTCTTCGGTTCGTTCGAGTCCTGACCGCGGCGGTTCTGCCTTTTATTGCCTATTCGACCCTGCTTCGTTGCCTATAGCTAGCTCGGTCTCGGCTTGATGTCCCGTTGTGTTATCGTCTGCCGTCTGCCCTCCAGCCGACGCCCACCTGATGTTCGACGAAACGTCTCTTCGATGCTCATAAAAGTCGCGATCACCTAGCTAAAACTGTAGACCCCTTTATCCATCTTTGTTTGGTTTTTATACGTCATTGTCACAATTACTCACTTATTTTCTTCATTATGGTTGTGTGCACATGAGTGGCAGGCTTTGCGTTCTCCGTTCCGGCGACGGATTGTGGCCAACCGCAGCACTCGCCGAGGGTGAGGGCAGATGATGGACGAGGAAGAAATGTTAGTCCTGCGTCTTCTGTAAGCACGATGGAACTTTAATCTTAATCTTCCGGGCTTCTGCTTAGGATGAGCGAATATGTAAATTTGTTAAGATACTGGGCGTGACAAGGGGAGGCTACGGGAAGGAGGGGAGCCTCGGCCAGGAAAATATTAAAATTCTGAAAATCTTGAAAATTCAAAAACTCAGAAAATCCATGGAAAATTAAAAATTCGAAAATTAAATTCTTTAGAAAATTCAAAGATATTAAAAATATTTAAAACTCCTAAAGATTCTCAAAAATAAGAAAATTTCCAAAAAGAAAATTAGAATTCCTTGAAAAGCTTAAAATTTGTTTTTAGGTAATCTTCTTTAAAAACGCGGGAATTGTTTGATCTAAGATTGTGCTCAAAATTTTATTAAGCCTTTAGGGCTCTACTTTAGGATTTTACTTTAGGATTTTACTTATCCTTATAGACAAGTGCCATTGATTGCATCCTCTCGATATGATTTTGACTTCCTTTTTAGCTTAGTTAGGATTGGCATTTATTTATCTCTTAGTGTTAAACGCTTATTTTCCCTTGCAATTTATTCAATAGTTCATTTGGTCGTTGATTTTTATTTTAATGATTGAACAGCCGTATGATTACTTCATATGTTAGTTGTTAAGTCTAAAATCAATCCAAATTGCTTGACAAAAATCTTTTGAAATGAACAATATTAGATACCGAATTAATATTAATTGATTAATTAGTGTAACAAAATCTCGTACCTTAACCACCGGCCGTGATGGCTCCACCGGATAAGGCTCTACTAATCCTCAACGAAAAGGTGAAGGGTTCAAACCCGGGAGGCGCTAGGTGTATTAAGTGTGACTCGTGGTGGTGGGTTATCCTCGCTATGTCACCGGAGGTTTACTTGCAACTGCCGGCCGTAAGCCGGTTCCTCCAATACCAAAAAAAAAAAATCTTTGACCTTAGATTCTCTACATACGTAGGAAGTGAGGTGTACACTCCTATATTTCACTTAGTTTTTAACCGACCCCAATAGGCTGGTGGTGGCTCTTTATTAGAATATTATTATGAACACTCCAATGTTGCGTAAGGTATGAGCCGGGAAAGCTCATGCCTAATCATGGGCCGTAGGCTTATTTTTCAAGCAATATCCCTAAATCTAAATATATTCACTCCCTCAAAGGGTAGGTCGTGATAGTAGTTGCGTGGGAAAAGTATTTGTAAGAAGAATGCTAAAGAGAGAGAAATAGAGAATTTTTTTAATATATTTTGATTATGTATTCTTTTTAATATATCAAAATATACAGACAATTCATAATTTTCTTTTCTACTTTGGTGCCGAGTGCACTTCACACCCAATGCACCTAAAAACTTCCCTATCCTATTTCTTTCTGCTCTGTATTCATGCATCAAAGCAAATAAATACATTCCCGATGCTCGATAATGTTCAATCAAGTGCATTATTTCCATCTAAGTAAGCAAAATGGTGATTGTGTTACGATGTCTCTAACATGTTGCTAAGTTGAGCTTTTCTTTGGGCGGAGGTATTTTTGATGCCGCAAAGATGCGTCTTCTCCTAGTAAGTTTTCCCTCAGTAGGTTGGGAATGACTGATCCCCGAAAACCGGATTCGACACTAAATCGAACCCCTAAATTAATGCGGAAGACGAAGTCCGGGAAAAACACGTATCACCGATCGTAAAGCACACCACGGATTCGAGCGTATCTTGTTAGCCACAGATTAAACATCAACGCCGACAAGAGGAAGAGAAACTGGCCCTGTTTGATCCGATGACGACGATTTACTTGGAAGGAAGACAACGTCGCTTCCTTTTTTTTTCCTTTTTGGAGAGAGAGAATGTTGAAAGAGGGGAGACGTGATTATGATTTTCCAAAAAAGTATCTTCTCTCTTTCTCCTCCCTTTTATACCTCTCCCCTTCCACAGGCCCTATTCCCGTGGGTTGGGCTTTCTGGGCCCAACTTGGGCGGACGGGCCAACTTAGGCCCATCTCCATAAATAAAACCATCATCTCCCACTCGCACAAGGTGGGCCGAACAGGATTCTCTTTACCTCTCTTCAACATTCATACCGGTGAATAATCCGTGCGACCAAAGCATACTTTGAGAGCTCGTTGCTATACATTTGTTAGGAATATATAGCAGCTCATAATGGGCGTCTCACTCGAGTAGATTTAGTATGCAGTACCTAGATCGATCGATTACATTTATATCTCTCTTGATCTGATTTTAAACATGATATATATATTGTATTCACAATTATAATTATCACAAAGACAGTCATAATTGGTCGATCAGTGAATACAAAACCACAATGTGATTCTCCAAAATCGATATTCCTCTTTCCTTCAAACTCTCAATTTCAGTCCAGCTTGCTTTTCTAGAAATGCCCCATTAGAACGAATCATCTCATGACCATTGGCAACACCCTAAGATAGCAAACACTAAATAGAAATCTTGAGAATAAGTAAGAGTCATAAGGGGATTAAAAATTGAGGAACTCTTTTCCTCAAGAGTCTCACATGTCATAAAAGTTGAGATCAAACTTTTTGCCACTCTTATTGGTCGTCTTATGCATACGTAGTATGAAATACGTATTACGGTATTAACTCATTTCACATTGGAGCGTATGTCTACACTTTTCAATACCGTATAGATGATAGTTCAGACATACCCAATGTCTAACTTGAGTTCACGTATCTACTCAATCATAAAATTCATCAGAACTCACATTTGACATCATAGACAGATAAAGTAAAATATGTGGGTTATTTTACTTTCGGACATCTTTAGTATTATGTCATCATCTTAACACTCAGTTAAGGCGACATACATATTTTAAGCTTGAGCTCTTGATTATCACCTAGATAATAAGCTTAAATACTATCTCATCTCTATTTATCGCACAGTAAATAGAGGCGATTACCCGTGTGAGTGGGCTAATATTATATCTGTCCGACATACTTCTCAACTTAAAATAATGCACTGAGCATTAAGATGCATAAGATCACACAAAGATTCATAGGCATTAATCAATGAAAAACAAAATTTCATGAATGTGAACAACTCAGGGAAATTACAATATCCAGTACATCAGACTCTACGCAATCATAGAGATTTTACATTACCACAAAACACATCTCTAGGTATTGACTTTGTCATAGGATCTGCTACCATTCTATGCATAGATATGTATTGTAAGTTCACATCCTTTCATGCAACCATATCTTTACAAAGTTATACTTGGTATCTATATGTTTGGTCTTGCCATGATATTTTGGATCTTTAGTGTACGCTATAGCTGCTTGGCTATCACAGGTTAACCAATAATGGATTTGCAGCTTTCTCAATAACACCTAAATGATCCAAAAATCGCTCAAGCCAAACTCCTTCTTGTACCGCTGCTGATAATGCCACGAACTCAACTTCCATCGTAGATAAGGCTATACACGTTTGCTTCTTCGCTCCATGATATGGCGCCATTGTTCAGTAAGAAAGCAAATCCAGAGGTAGATTTTCTTTCATCTAAATCTCCTCCCCAATCAGCATCTGAATAGCCTTCAAGTCGTAGATTCTTTCCTTGGTAATTCAACTTGAAATCAGCAGTTCCCTTTAGATACCTCAGTATTCTCTTCACGGCTTTCCAATGTGCTAGACCTAGGTTGGATTGGTATCTACTCACCATTCCAACTGCAAAACATATGTCGGGTCTTGTACACATCATAGCGTACATCAAGCTCCCAACAGCACTAGCATAAGGAACATGTTTCATTTGTTCCTTCTCTTGTGGAGTCCATGGACACGTTTATGGCTCAATCCTTCACCTTTTGCAATAGGAGTGTCTATGGGTTTACTGAGTCTTGCATACGAAATCATTCAAGAACCTTATTTATATAGGTTTCTTGTGAAAGAGACAACGATCTCTTCGAACGATATCTCGAAATCTTAACTCCAAGAATGTATGCAGCCTCACCCATATCCTTCATCTCAAAGTTAGAAGACAACCATCTCTTGACAGTATTAACCAACTCCATATTGCTTCCGGCAATTAGTATATCATCAACATATAATGATATGATCACAAATTGATCCTTGGATCTTTTGATATATACACAATGATCCTCATCAATCATTTTAAAATCATATGCCATTATGGCATTATGAAAACGTATATATCATTGTCTCGATGACTGCTTAAGGCCATATATTGACCTCAAAAGTCGACATACCTTTTCTTCTTGGCCTTTCACTATGAAACCAGCAGGTTGTTCCATATATATTTCTTCATCTAATTCTCCATTGAGGAAAGTAGTCTTTACATCCATTTGATGTAATTCAAGATCTAGACTTGCCACTATTGTCGAATAATGCGAATCGAGGTAAATCTCACTACAGAGAAAACGTATCTTCATAATCAATTCATTCCTGTTGATTATACCCCTTCGCCATAAGGCGAGCCTTATGCCTTTCAATCGAGCCATCAGCCTTTCGCTTTATTTTGAGAACACATTTGTTCCCAATAGCTATGCGTCCTTTTGGAAGATCAACCAGCTCCCGGACTTGGTTTGATTTCATTGACTCCATTTCCTCTTCCATTGCATGAATCCATTTTTCTTTACTAGGGCAATTCGAGCCTCATTGATATTTCTTGGCTCATCCTCATCTTGTGGAGCAACCATAAAAGTTTCCCTTCAATGTCAAAACGTCGACGGGGAATACTTTGGCGACTTGTTCGCCGTTGGGAGATTGTACACTTTGCATATCATTCCCTATTATGCTCCCACTTGGATGAACTCCACTAATATCATTATCTTGATCCAAGGTCTCAAATAGGGAGTGATCTTCCCTTATTTCGCCCTTCTTAGGAAACTCATCCTCTAAGAATGTGACATCTCGTGATTCAAATTCAGTTATACTCCCACTTTCCTGCTCACCAATGAACACATACCCTTTTGAGTGTTCCGAGTATCTTATGAAAATACTCTTATTTCCTCCGGGACCCAATTTCCCAAATTTGTGAGAGGACTCATGTGTATAGGCAGCACAACCCCATGGCTTAAGAAAACTTAAGTCCGGTTTTCTACCTGTCCATAACTCATATGGAGTGGAAGTAACTGATTTGGAAGGCACCCGATTAAGTATATAGGCAGCAATTAACAATGCATCACTCCAAAAAGTAATAGGTAAGTTAGCATGCGCCATCATGGACCTAACCATTTCCAAGTATGGTTCTGTTTATTCTTTCCGCAACACCATTTTGTTGAGGAGTATATGGAATAGACAAGCTGTCTTTCTATTCCTTTTTCATCACATAATTTTCTGAACTCATCGATAAATATTCTCGACCTCGATCGGATCTCAATGCTTTTATTTTCTTGTCTAATTGATTCTCTACCAGGTTCATAAACATTTTAAAACAACTTATTGCTTTAGACTTATGAGAAATCAAATAGACATATCCGAATCGAGTATAATCATCAATAAAAGTCATGAAATAAACAGCCCCATGCCTTCCTCACATTCATTGGATCACAGACATCATAATGGATTAAATGCAGAGGAAATTCAGCTCTTTTACCTTTTCCAAATGGTTTCCGTGTTGTTTTCCCTTCTAGGCAATGCTTACATATAAGCAAATTGACTTTTTCAATATTGTCCAACAAGCCCTCTTTGGCTAGTCTATTCATACGTTGTTGGCCAATGTGACCAAGTCTAGCATGCCAGACATTCACATCATTATCATATTTATTAGGAGATGTGAGAAGGGAATAACAAACATTAGCATTAACATAATAAATATCTAATACAATGAAAAATCTAGAAAATAACCACAACCATAGTAATTTGTATCCAAAAACAAATTCACACCTCTACTATAGAAGTTCATATTAAAACCTAATTTAACCAACACTAATATAGACACTAAATTCGACGAATCTCCGGAGCATACAATACATCATGAAGAAACAAAGTGCGTCCACCACGCATATTCAGTTGGCATGTGCCAATTCCTTTCACTTCAGCTCTGGAGTTGTTTCCCACATAGATCCACTTAGTTCCAGTTGGTACTCGTTGGAATTCCACGAAAGATCCTCTATCCTTCGCTACATGGTCTGTCGCTCCTAAATCCATAGTCCACAAAGGATTAGACTCGTTAAGAACACGTAACTCGACACAAAAGCAAAGTTCTGAAAATACAAGGGGTGCATACCTTCTTTGGCTCACGACAATCGCGAGCATAGTGACCCTTCTTGTCATAGTTGTAGCATTTCACCCTTGTAAGCTTTTTCATGTGAGGAAGCTTCCCTCTTCCATGTTGGTTAAATTTGGGTTTCTTCCTTGAAGGACCTTATTCTTCCTTGCCTTTCCCTTATCAAACCGGTTAGGGCGCTTGCGCTTGGAGCTCGAAGCTCCATTTGAGCTAAGAACTAGCATAATAAAGTTCAGCATCGGCTTAGCCGCCAACAGCGGTCCTCTTCCAGCTCAAGATGACGCATTGCATCCTCAAAGGTTTTGATATTTTCATTATGAGTCGGTGCACCTTCATATGCTCCCAACTTTGAGGCAAGGAACGAATCACCGCTTGCACTTGTTGCTCATCCGTGAGGACATGGCCAGCATCTTTTCTCGCTTATCATGTTTGACATCTTTCTAAGATGTTGCTTCATGGTATGACCATGAGGCTTCTTATAAGAGTCAAACCCGATAGTGAGCCGCCTCGCCTAGTCACTAAAGTATGACCAAATCTAGTTGCCAATGCCTCCCACATTTCCTTGGCATTGTCAAAACGTCGAAACTCTCGCATGACATCATTTTCCATGCTGCTCGAACGTGATGCGAGCTAGAGAGTTCATTCTTTTCCACGCGTAAAAGCTTCTTTGTCTCTTTTGTGCTATGTGGTGGTTCCCTCTTCGGGTTCTACCATGGTCATGACAAGAGCCTCAAGTGCTTCTTGCTCTTCCAAAGACATACTAGATTTTCATTTGCCAAATTTCATAGTTGTCTCCATTGAGCTTTTCACCTTTGTTCAGCTCGGCAACTATGTTCTTTGTGGCTGAAGCCATTGATCTCGAACAAATCGACAAATATGCACGAATTATTAATGTCTATCATTTATGCATCCCTATTTACATAGACCCATCATATCAATGAATAATTTCAAGTAAACCTTCAGTAATCAAAAGGTCACTATGTTTCCAATCATCCTCCAAAATCCTAACTTAAAACTATCATTAATATGATTGTCATATGCAAAATCAATTCTATGAAGCTACAAAAACTTCTAAAACTACCCACAGCCTAATTACCCACAAAGAACTAAAACTAGCAAATGATAATTGATACACAATAAAACAATAATGCTGACATACAATTAAAAACAATAATGCTTTCAATTAACACAATTAGGTAGTAATCATTACATAATATGTCCACAAATCACACTTAACATATATCAGCCAATACAACTAACACCAAGTTAGCACACGAACCGGGAAAGATCTTCTTTTGTTCAATTTCTTGATCTTTTCCCTTGAAACAATACAAGAATGTTCATTTACAAAATCCATCACAATTTTCTTATAGGAAGCAGCCCGTTGACATCCCATATGCGATTCAACACATCTTGCCATTCAGGTGGAAGAGTGTTTATGAAAAATCGCACCATCTCTAACTGTGACATAGGACGACCATTCCATATGACCTGTTGAATTTTCCCGTTGACTTCAAGGATATGATCAATTAAGTCACCTCTCTCCCATCGATGATTAGTCAGCTCAGCTATCAACTTAGATAGCCTATCCTTTTGTTCATCGGAATCGCGCGAATAGGTGTGCGCAACCTTAAGGGAGGCATAGTTCCCGCAACAAATGCAGAACAAATAAGGGATCACATTATAATCCACATAGACTTAATTGAAAAAGAAACACATTCTTTTCCCTTTTTTTTTTTTTTTTGTCAACGGTCAACGGTGGTCAACGGTCAACGGTCAAAAGTCGTCGGAGCGGTCGGAGCGGTCGGACGGACGGACCGGTCGGGCCGGTCGGCCGGACCGCGAGCGGACCGATTGCACGTGCCGCGCGCATGCATGGGATGACGTCACGTAGACGTCATCCGGCACGTGCCGGAGCGTGCTTGCATCCGCGAGTCGGGTCGGGTCGCCGGTTGGGTCGGGTCGCCGGCCGGTGACCGGGCGGCGAAATGTCGTTGGCAATGACATCATCGATGACGTCATCCGAGCGGTTACCGACCGTTGGATGACGTCACGATGACGTCATCACGTGACGTCGCATGCGCGGTCCGCGCGACGGCACATGCCGCGGACCGGCGGCGTGCACTGGTTCGCCGACCGGCGTGTGTGCCGCACGCGTTGGCAATCCAGCGCTCCGGCGCTGCCGCGCCCACGCGTAGCGCCTTCCGCCGCGCGTGTGGGTGCGTGTGGCGTCGCCCGACGGCGCGGTCGACATATCGCCGAACTCATCTTGACGTCGCCTTTCTTCCTATGCCATCACAATTTGATTTCGACTTACGAAAACTCAGAAAATGGCCAAACAATGCTCGGGTGTCGGGATTTCACCCCGATCCGTACGGCCGAATTGTTTTTGCAAAAAATCAATCAAAAATCATCAAATTGATCGGAAAACGTGAATTAGGGCTCGATACCAATGTTGGGAATAACGGATCCCCGAAACCGGATTCGACACTAAATCGAACCCCTAAATCAATGCGGAAGACGAAGCCCGGGAAAACACGTATCACCGATCGTAAAGCACACCACGGATTCGAGCGTACCTTGTTAACCACGATTAAACACCGACGCCGACAAGAGGAAGAGAAACGGTCCCGTTTGATCCGATGACAACGATTTGGAAGGAAGGAAGAAAATTCACTTCCTTTTTGCTTACTGTTCCTTGGAGAGAGAGAGAACGTTGAAAGAGAGGGAGACGTACGTTAATTAAAAAAAAAAGTATCTTCTCTCTCTTTCTCCTCCCTTTTATACCTCTCCCCTTCCACGGGCCCTATTCCCGTGGGTCGGGCTTTTGGGCCCAACTTGGGCGGATGGGCCTTAAGCCCAATAGAAATGAGTGTGAATGAGTGTGGGCGAGGGTGAAAAGTAAATGAAGATAATGAATGTAATGCTATGTGTCTCAAGTGATTAATGAAGGAGGGTGACTCATTACCTAAAAGAATAATGGCAAGATCTTACAAGCCAAGAAGGGCACCACCTCTCGTTCATAGACTTGCCACCTTTGCTCTCCTAGGTTTTGACTTCCCAGTTTTCGAAACTGCTGGACCTTCTTGTTTTCCAATTTTATAAGAACTTTGTGTTCGAATTGGAAAATTTTCCTTCATGAAAGTTGTTCAAAATATCTTTTACCTATAACACACTTAAATTTTAGATTTTTCTAAAGTGAAATGGTTGGGATGAATGCCCAATCATTTACCATCTTGAATCTGCTTAGTGTAGTAAAAATAATGACTAGATTGCCTTCGAATTTCTATAAAAATTTCATTTTTGAATTTGGATATACTTTCTTCACAAAAGTTTTAAATGACACTCATCTCTACAAATATTAAAAATTTCAAAGAGTTTTATGAAGATTTGGATTTTGATAGGTCTTTCTTCTCTAACCGTTGAATCTGCTCAACGGATGAATTGTTGGGCTATGTTCAATGATCTGTTCTCTTTCCAAAAAATGAATTTTTCTAGGGTTCCTTCATAAAAAATGTTAATGGAGATCTTCCCTACAACATATTAACATTTCATAATTTTTCAAACTTGTTTGGTAAGGTAATGACATTGATTTCAGAAATTGCTTGAAACTATTTTCACCTCAATATAAGAGAGCCGTACAGCCCAACTTGAGGGTAAAGGGCTGCACGTCAAACTTGGGAAGCAAGCTAATCTAGAGTCTTCTTAAAATAAGATGATAATACATTAAATATCTTTACACTCTAGTTCTTTAATGCCAAGTTGAGGTGTTCCTTAAAGGAATAGGTCATAATGCCTCATAACCTAAAAACTTGGAGAACAAGTTTGTGGGCTGAACATTCTAACCTAATGATTACTCAAAATCCAAACATTAAATGAGAGAGACTTAGTCATTGGCTTAGGTGTCCCCATAATAATTACATGTAATTATTGCATGATGACTCAACCCATTAAGTGGACCAATGGAAAGATGAGCAAGTGTCACCCTAAGAACTAAATTTGCCACCCACCCATCTCTTTAACTTGCCTCCTTCTCAACCTAGATTATCCACCTATATGAAGATGATTGGTTCATTTGGAAAGATCATAATGAGGGGTTTGCCTATAAATAGAGGCATTTCCCTCTGCCCTCATTTCCACATCACCTCCTCTCTTCCTCTTTCACTCTCTCAACCTCCCCTCGTCTCTCTCTCTCTCTCTCTTTTCTTGTGGTAGAGCCTCCTCTTACCCATTTGCTTGCCTGCACATTGCTTGGGTCATCTAGGCCGCCCCTTAAAGTATTGCAAATAAAACTTACTAATATCTGGTTAGGATGTTGCATTACGCTAATCCAAGCATGTAGTGAGTCATTGATTGAAATGTTGTGACTATGTTCTTGCTTGGAGATTCGTTGTGATTGCTTGGATCAGTTTAGACCTTTGTTCATTGATTGAGTTCAATCCTTGTTTGATGAGTTTGGCCCGTGCTTTAGTTTGAGTTGCTTTGGAAGAAGCCGGTTTGTGTGTTTATCTGATATTTGGTTTTCACTTTAATACAAGCCTATTCAAAAAGCGTTTTTGTGAAACTTTACTATTTCCTTACAAAACTATATCCAATTGTTTTCACACGTGCACATTCTAGTTTACCCGAGCTCCAAAAAAGGGTTTTGTCGGCCTTGACATATGTGGGATCATGACCAATTAGTCCTCTTTTTAGTCTTGATGCGTATCATGGCGTATCGTTCGAGTCAACTTTGGTACTAGGTTGATGAATATGTCATGACGGGGCTAGTCATTTCATGATCTAAGTGCGGTCTCCGAGCCAAGTTTGGTACTAGGTCAGTAAACATGTCACGACGGGCCGATCCTATTATAGTCTTGGTGTGATATCGAGGTATATCGTTCCCGGAGCCAAGTTGGGTATTAGATCGGTGCTCAAACGTGTCAAATCAAGTCATGATCTTTGGTTCGTGCTTGACATACTTAACATCTTGGTTTTGTTGATCATTTTCATACACTTATGCATAGCATGCAGTTTGGGCCCCTAAAGTAAAAGTGAAGATAAGAATCGGATTATAATGCTTGATGCATGATCACATGATGGACTAATTTCTAACCGTCGATCGATGAATTTTGGCAAGCGTTGCACAGACGAACTCATTGTTGGAGGATCGTAAATCACCTTAGATTACGGGACATTGCCCGATTAAGTTTGGATGCCCAATGGATGCATAGTAGGAGGATCACCGTCACCCTTGGATTAGGGACATTGCTTGATGAATTTCGGATGCTCGGTGGATTCCGGAAAAGTGATAGATTTTGGCTATTAATGAATGAACATTGTTCATGAGTTCCTCACATTATGAAAGAGATTTTAGTTATGCTTGCATATTATTAAGGCATGAGTTCCTCACATTATGAAAGAGATTTTGGTTATGCTTGCATATTATTAAGGCATGAGTTCCTTATAATTTGTAATGGATCTTGTTTATGCTTGTATAATATTGAGTGAGGCGGAGTTCCTTATGTTGTGGCTGAATATCGGTTTATGCTTGCATCCTGTTGATTGATGATTTCTCATGTTTCATCTAAGACAACTTTTGTTTTGCTATTGATCTATCATCGACTAATATTTTGGATGAATTATATGCTTGTTAATAGGCAAGGTATCCTTCTACCCAGAAATTAATGGGTTTTCCTTGTCGAGTATATGACTCACCCCGTTATTTTTAGAATTGTTGGCATTGAGGTTTCCCATTAGTGTTGGGGTTGCACTCTTGCTAGAGGAGCTAAGGTTTACCTGGTCTTTGGAGCGTAGAAAATGTAGTTGTTGTAAATAAAATAGCTTGTGACAAAGGGGTTGTAAATATAATTGATATAATTATATATCTGCAAGTGGTTGTTTTCCTAGCTATTTAATGTTGTTTGGGTATTGTTTGTAATGCTTTCGCATGTGCTTAATGAAAATATAAAAAGAACAGGACGGTAATGTGCAGGATGTTACGAAAATAAACCATCGCTGCTCGTGACCTTGGGGATGGAGTCGGGTCATTACAATAACAAACCCATGTCTGTCAACATCTCGAAAATGTCTCTCCCCTTGACATAATTGCTCCCAAATGCTGTCCTTGAAATCATTTAGGATGTCGTTAACTTGAATTTTCATACACATCAATCTCTTTTGCCATCTTATTTGCTTCCATTTCTCAAGCATCATATGAACACTCTCCACCATTACCGGAACTATGTTTTGCACTTCGATTAGTTTCGTAAATGAAACACGATGATAGCGATTGCCTCTAAATTAATAAGCTCTCCTACGTAACGCAATGCGCCAACTTCCCTTAATAGAATGGTCCAGACTGCCAAATCAACGTGGTCTTAGATCACTCGGGGAGCTGACACGTGGAACCATGTAAAAGTGTAGGGCCAGCTCGAGCGGAACGGAATTTCTACATGAAAGGTGATTTTCTCTCTTGGGCTGCGTTCGTTTCACAGAAATTAACTTCCATGAAAATGTTTTCCGATTTTCCAGTGTTCACTTCACGGAAAATCAACTACCAAGGAAAATGTTTTCCATCAACATAAAAATTACATTCAAAGCTAAGGAAAATGTTTTCCACTTCGAAAAGTGGAAAACATTTTCCATAACTTCTCATCTTTTTTTTTTTCTTTCTTTCCTTTTCATTTTTCTTCCTTAGCTTGGCGGTGGTCGGCCCCAGCACCGGCGACCGGCTGCGGTCGCGAGCCAGCTCGAGCTCCCCGGGCGGCGAGGCTCTGCCTAGCCCGATGCAGCGTGAAGCCCGGCTCACCAGAGCTCGGCGAGCTCGAGCCTCCTTGGTCGGGCGGCGGAGCCTCGCCGGCTTGGGGCGAAGCTCTAGCCTCGCTAGATCCCGGCGGGCTCGGGCGACCTGCAGCGGCTCCGAGCCCCACCCGGCTGCGGATCTGGCGACCAGATCTTGGTCGGCCGGATCTTGGTCGGCTCGCCATCGTCGGGCATGCGGCGGCGGAGGAAGGAGGAAGGAGGAGGAAGAAGGAGGAGGAAGGAGGAAGGAGAAGGAAAGAAAAGGAAAAAATAAAAATAAAATAAAAAGAAAAGAAAGAAATTAGTTAACGAACGGTGGAAAATGTTTTCCACTCAAAATTTAAGTTTAATTTGAACACCGGGAAAATATAGCCATTTTCGGAAAATGACTTACAGGAAAATATTTTCTGGAGATGGCCCATTTTAAAGTAAAACAAACACAGACTAAACAGTAGCCCTGCCCTCTCTCTGCTCTCTCCCTCTCTCTTCTGCTCTGCACCCATTTAATTTCTCTCTCATATTCTCTCTCTCTTCGTCCTCTCCTCCAAAGGAAGGAGAAATGCAAATCCTCTAGCAAATTTTGAATCTTTGTCAAATTTTGCTACTTCGGTTACTTGGCGTTTGTCAAGCGGCCATTCCCTGCTGTCGCTGATGAAGCACATTAAGGTTGCCCCTGTGCAGCGGCGTGGGACAGTGAAGCTGAACGGGGCAGTGTTACCGAAAGGAAGTGAGGTAGAGGCCGAGGGCGTGCAACCGCCCTCGACAAGAGCTTTGGGTTCTCGAAGTTTTCGAGAGCATGTACGAGCTTGGGAAAGAGGTTGGGACTTGGGAGAGTGCATCTTCATTATACTTTCTATTCAAGATCCATGATGGCTCGATTTTGATAAAACCGTCTTGGATGTCACGCCAACGATGGCATTTTTTTTTACACTTCACTCCAGAGATCCGAAGCATGCAATTAGCCCTTCATGTTTCCATCCGCGGAGAAGATGCGGAGATGCGAACAGGGGCGCTGCGGGGGCGTCGGGGAGAGCGAGGTACGTGGAAGATCAGCTGAGACTGGTGGGATGTGTGTATGGGTGCGGGGATGACGGCGACGGCGACGACAACAATGGGAATGTCGGATTTCTAGAGAGTTGTCGAAGTCTTCTCCTCGCTTGAGTTTATCTTCTTCTTTTTTTTGGTACAAAATCTCGCTTGAGTTTGACTGGTAGATGGGATTCGATCTGGTGGGATTTTATTTATTTATTTCTTTCTAATTAGTTATTTCGATTTTGTTTCGTTTGGCCATGAATTTACTTATGTACATGACGAAATGCTGATTAACAGCGGGTAATCATAAAAAAAAAAAGCGAGATTGCCTTTCGATCAAGCGGCTCTTTCTTTGTTCTATTTCGCTTTTCTCTTTTCATTGATTGGATGTAAAATGCAATTTCGGCCATTCTAGAGCTTTTGACTTTGAATCTTTTGTTCTCTCTTGCTGTCTTCAAAGTCCAACGTCGTCCATAAACAGAAATAACTGACGCTCGCAGAATTCTTGCTCTATGTGGTCACCGTGCATTGCTCAGTTTGGAAACTTTCAGTTCACTCGCCCCCGAGGGAGCTAAGACGCAATGCAAACATGACAAATTTGTTCTTAACCGATAGGAACTAGGAGATGATACTTAAAAATTGAGGGCGACCATCGACCGTTGAACGCTCGAAAGGGATCTTAATGTGATTCACCACCCACTTAAATTGGAACCGAACTCGTACTCGCTCTCCAAGAAGTTCGAGAACCCGAAGCTCTTGGGGAGGGCTGTCACCGGCCCCTTGGCCTCTGCCTCATTCTTTTTGGGTATCGCCACCGCGTTCAGCTTCACTGTCCTGCGCCGCTGCACGAGGGGCTTCCTTAATGTGCTTCGTCGGTGACGGCAGGCCAACGGCCGCTTGACGAACGCCAAGAAACATGGGGTAGCAAAATCTAGCAAAGATTCAAAATTCGAAAGCGTTCGCCGCAGAGGAAAGAGGGTTTGGTTTTCCTCTTCATTCTCCAGAGAAGGAAAGAACAATGAAGAGGAGAGAAATATAAGAGAAGGAAATAAATGCGTGTAGAGCTGGAGAGAGAGTATGCGGCACGAGAGAGAGAGAGAGCGGCGAGAGGGCTAGCGTGTGCAGGGCCTGCAGGCCAGGTGAAAAGAAAGAAAATTATTTTGTGCAAAAATTCGAAGGCCCCACACCTCCACGTGTTGCTTCCTGAGTGGTCTGAGACCATGCTAACCTAGCAATCCAGGACCACCTAATATTGTCTCCTAGTGGTTGCTGGGGAAAATCAATTGTAAAAGCAATTGTGAGGAGAATGCAGAAGAGAGAGAAATAAAGAATTTTCTATATCATTTTGATTATGTATATCTATTTTGATTTACTCTTATTTTTCTATATAAGTCTATAAATAGACTGTTTATGTACTCTTTTAATATATCAATTCATAATTCTCTTTTCTATTTTGTATTAAACTTTGCAATCTAAGTGCACTTCGCACTTGGTGTCCCAAAAGAATTTCTCTATTCTATGTTTTTTTTTTCTTCCTGCTTTGCACTTATGCATCCAAGCAAATAAATCCATCCCCGCTACTCGACATTGTTCGACCAAGTGCATCATTCTCATCTGAGTAAGCGCCACAATGGTTGTGTTACAATGTCTTTGACATGTGGCTAAGTTGAGCTTTTCTTTTGTATGGAGGCATCTTTCAATGCTGCAAAGATGCATCTTCATATAGTAACTTTTCTCTCGGCAGTGTCTAGCTTATCTACTACTTTGCCCATGTTCAACAACTCTTTTCTTGACAGCGTTTATAAAAGAAGAAAATATCTACTAGTTTTGCCTCTAGCATTTGCTTCTTGCCATTTCTTCTTTTCCAGATAGAGTTTATACTAATGAAGGCCAGAGTGCATCCATAGTTTTACAACAAACTTGAACCATTTCAAGGAAATCTATTTACAAGTGTTGATCGATTCTTACCTAATCTCTTTGTTCATCTTAAATCCAAGAAGAAAATTTACAGTCCCCATCAAAAACTATTTAGATAAATAGTAGGTCTACTTTGCACACAAGCTAATTCCATTCATCACAATCCCAATTATTTTTACTTGTTTCTCTTATTTTGATCCTATGTTCGCCGTGGACCAAGCACATGAAGGAGTTCAAGTTCCACACTATGGCAGCTAACATGATTGCCGATAAGTGGCTTACATCTGGATTAAGGTCAGTGCGATGTTGTCAGTGATTAAGGTGTGTGAAAACTAGCTCAACAACTGCAATTCCTAGGTCCACGGCATGGTGGATATTGGGATCTTGCGTAAGTTCTTTGCCACAAGGTCTAATTGGTCCGACATTCTCTAGGTGGGGATCTTGTTGTCCATCTTCGTCAACATAGGCCGTCTCCTACATTCACTAACATCGTCATGTTGGCAAACTTCTTGTACAACCTTGGGATGCTGCTCAAGTTCGCAACATTTGTGTGGCTGTGAAGGAAGCTATCGATGGTGAAGCAACCTATCGGGTCTGATTGAGCGTGCCCGGCTGTTGGTCACGTGCTTGATATTGTCCGTATTGGTGGTCAGTGATCGTGACCAAGGTTGCACATGTGGTGAGTGGACTAATGACACTGGGTAGCATTGGGTGGTTCTTCTTAATGAAGCTCTGAAAGTCCAGGAAGATTTTCAAGTTTAGCTTCAACAATGTTGAAGTTGACGTGCTTGATATTGTTTGCATTGGTGGTCAGCGATTGTGACCAAGGTTGTGCACATGGTGAGTGGACTAATGACACTGGGTAGCATTGGGTGGTTCTTCTTAACGAAGCTCTGAAAGTCCAAGAAGATTTTCAAGTTTAGCTTCAACAATGTTGAAGTTGCCGAAGACTAAACACGATCCAAGGTTCTTCTTCTTCTTCTTTGGGATCGGGAAACACACTCCAATTAGGGCGTGCAATTTTGTGATTAGTGTCGCATTTTGATGAACGTGGTCATTTCATCTTTTTGATCTAATTTGTCCATCTCAACTTGAATATCTTTTACTTGACCAAAACAAAGGAAGAACAACAGTAGTATTAATGTGCGTTTTTTGTTGTGTCGTTTTATTTTATTAGGTTTCGATGGAGCCAATAGAAGAGGCGTAGCCCTAACATACTATGAAAAAAGAAAAAATGAATAAAATAATCAACCGATCAATTTCTTGTCGCGCACCTGCTTCCATTTTCTTGTCCTCGTCTCTGACATTTTCATAGGTTGGGATGGAGCCCAACAAATTCTATATACTAGCAAGTATATGTTGGCACTCGTCTCTGTGCATAGATAGCGTACTACACAATAAATGAAGGATGCACCAAACCCCAATATTTTATGCTAATTAAGAACGATGATATGCTGATCATCAGCATCCCCTGGCCCCTTTTAATGTTTAACAAATCCTAGAAGCACAACACTGGACATTGAAGTATGAAGGCATCAATGGACAACATTTTACAGACTTAGACATTATTCATATACCGGTGAACCAGGCTACAGTGGTTGAAATATGACTTGAAGTCCATGCTTCGGGCCAATTGTGAGGACTTGAACTGGACAGTGGACATAAGCAGGGGACAATTTGAAAGCATAGCGTTGTAGAATCATCGAAAGGATGATCTTCACCTCATGTGTTGCAAAGTTCATACCTGCACAGATTCGGGGACCAAAACTGAAGGGAATGAACACGATTGGGTTGTTGTTGGTGGCTCTAGCAATGCCTTCTGCGAATCGCTTTGGTTTGAAGAGAAGTGCGTCTTCTCCCAGATTTTGGGGTCATGGTGAAGCTTGAGATTTCCTATTATGATGTGAATATTGGCAGGAAGAAGAAGTTTTCCCAACCTAAGTTGTTGCTTAACTTGCCTCGACATCCCAATGACGGGAGGATATAATCGCAGAGTTTCATTTATAATCATGGTCATCTGCACAAACAAAGAAATTATGGCAATTAGGCATCATGTTCATCATCTTGGCCTATCTAATTAAAGAAATTCTAGATAAGGCCATCCGCACTTATTTTTGTGAGATTGAACTTATTCTGTTCAACCAAATTAACCCCACACCCAGAATCCATATTCATACCGTCTTTAATTTTGCAATACCATCAGAGTCGGGATCATTGTTTCCAAACACATGGAGAACCTCCTTTCTTGCTTTCTCTTGCCAATTAGGTGCGCTGCTAGGAGGAACACAACCCATGTCATCAATGCATTGGTGGTTTCTTGTCCGGCAAGGTAGAATGTCTTGCATTCATCAACTAGATCATCAATCGTGATTTTCTTGCTATTGTCCATGCCACGAGAAGCCTTCACAAGCTGTCCTAGGAAATCATTCCCAACATCAACTGCCTCACCGGTCTTCACCTTCTCTTCCTTTTCTTGACTATCCCTAATATAGCATCGTATATTCCTTTATGGAGCTTCTCCGCTTCAATTTCATCTGCTGTCTTCCAAAACTTACTGAGAAGTATTCCAAGAGAGATTCCCCTAGCTTTTTAGGCTCATCAACTAAACAGAGATCATCCTAAAAAATTGCAACAAACAATTTGTTCTTAGGAAAAAGAGGCATACCTTAATCCTGGGAACCTTACATGATGAAGATTTTTGGTTAATAACACACCCAATCTTGTCAACATCTCGAAAATATTCTTGCCTTCTATGTAGTTCTACTTCCAAATGCCGTTTTTGAAATCACTTCGCATGTTAATAACTTAAAATCTTCAAACACGTCAATCTCTTTCCCTTCTTGATGCTTCCACCTCGCTAGCATCACGTGAATGGTGTCCACCATCATGGGAACCATATTCTACAATTTAATATCAAAACCCACAAGATTAGTAGAATCTAAATATGTTAGTATAATCTCATTTCAGAGAACCATTCTCCTTTCTCATCATCTTCTTAACAATTCCATTAATTCGATCTCGAAATGTGCATTCAGCACTTATTAATTGCATGAACTTTTATTAAAATTGAGATTGTTGAAGTAATGAGCTTGGAGCAGTTTATTATCAAAGCTTAATTACCTTCAAGCTTCCCCCATGGAAAGCATTATAGCAAGCTTAAATGTTTTGGCCCATTTTCTTCGTTGTTTTATTGGTCACAATTCCATCCTAAAAGCTTCTTGACGAAGTCTGTAGCTGTTGTTTTGGATATGTTTGTCTCTATTAACTAATACCTCTTTGATCAGTTCTGGTTCTGTAATGACCAGCTGAGCTTGAGTCCCATGCCAACTTAAGTAATTTCTTCCTACAAAGTCACAAAAGATCCAATCAACAATTTAGGGTCAGATGTCCCACAGCAGTTTTCATTAGGGACATTAAGTAGAGCATAAAATTGAAACTAAAAACGTAGGACTTAATTCATTTACCGTATGTGTTAGTCCATGTGTGTTTCAGGCTGAATTCTTTTGGGGAATATTTCATGAGATTATTCATTGGTATGTCCACGACCTGCGTGATCATCTTGAATGATTCCTTGCTACTTCCATGGATGAAACTGCAGGACCCATTCACCTTTGTTGAGTATCATCTGTATCCTATGTGGTTCCACCATAACTTGTACCAGAGTTTGGCAAGAGACAAGAAGAAAATAGGAATAAGGAGCTCAAGAGGATGAGCACTTGCATGGTTTCTTTCCAAGCTAGAAAGGGAAGGAAGTGGGAGGAAACTAGATATCCAAATCTCGGATTGTGAAGTGATGATGATCAAGCTTTTAATGCTTCCGGCGGATAAATTCGAGAAAATTGTTGATAAGGTCATGCACAAAATGATAGCCTTCGGCATTGATTGATAGGGAACGACATACTAACATTAAAATTGTTGGATATGCCGAACTCTAGATATTCAATAAATCATCCCTCAGAAAATCAGCAACATGATAAAGCTTCCTTGTGGGCTAGAATGTTTCCATCTCGTGAAGTTGTCCTTTACACAAGCGGTTGAGTCCCAATTCTCTTCGTCCTTTTACGACTTAAATAAGAGCGGCCTTATTTGTCTTTCTCATGTGACTTGTAGGTGGTATGTTTATAAAAATATTTTCTAATATTTTATTGGACATTTTACTAACACTAAAAATGTTCAATCTCAGCTCTAGGAAATTCAGAAATCATCCCTCAAGACAATCAGCGACATGATAAAGCTTCCTTGTGGGCTAGAATGTTTTTGTACGTGAGTTGTCCTTTACACAGGCGAAGTTAGTCCCAATTCTCTTCGTCCTTTACGACTTAAATAAGTGGCCTTGTCTGTCTCATGTGACTTGTAGGTTGGTATGTTTTGCTAAAAAATATATTCTAATATTTTGATAGGGACTTATACTAACATTAAAAATGTCGAATCGCCGACTCTAGGAAATTCAAGAAATCATCCCTCAAGACAATCAAGCGACATGATAAAGAAAGCTTCCTTGTGGGCTAGAATGTTAGTCGTGGTTGTCCTTTACACGGGCAAGTTGAGTCCCATTTCTCTTGATCGTTTTATGACTTAAACAAGAGCGGCCTTATTTTGTCTTTCTCATGTGACTTGTAGGTTGGTATGTTTTGCTAAAAAGAATGATTTAGAAAATATTTTCCTAAAACGATCACTTGTATAAACATGAAAATAAATAAACAAAAATGTTTAGATATAAATTACTATTGATAACGAAAATATTTTTAATTGACTAATTATTTTGCATGAAAAAGGGCTAAAGCCGAATACAAAAAATTTAACATTGTAAATCTATTATCCCTATTTTATCATATAATAAAACATGAAGTAAACTTATAAGAGGGAATAAAAAGAAACTAGCACCCAAGTGCTCTTCAATTTAATATTAGCAAGTTAGTTAGCAAAGCGATTTCTTTCTGAAAGTTATATTACACTTAATAGTCAAAGTGAGAGTGGATATCTTTAAGCAAAGTAGGGCTAGCATTATCTATCATAAACTTTGAACTAAGAAGATTCGTCATGGCTTTACAAGTCAATCTTAATAATGATCTCATAAAATCCAAGTTGTTTTGCGAAATAGAGTTCCAACCACAAAGACCAAAAGTTTTGTTTATATCGATGAATATATTCCTACATGGAAAAATCACCAATCCCAGTCACTCCCTTTATTTCTAAGTAAATGTGTTCCAAATCATTTATTTCTACTGAAGGAGGAAGAAATGCCAATTGATCAAAATTGAATAAAAAGAAGAAACTTATTGTGTTGAATGAATCTTGAAATGTATTTCCAAGAGAAAGACAAACCTTCAATTATCAAGTTCCACCGCTCAAGAAATCCACATTTAATTGGATTTTGAACAAATGAAAATTCTTCAAATGGGTCAGGTTATATATATATATATATATATAAACTCAAGACATAATTTAAAATAGATTTCGATGCCTTAATTTAAAAATATATTTGTTAAATTAGTTTTTGTATTTAAGCATTGCATTTATCAGAATATGTATTGACAATGATCAATTGGACCAACCTTAGTGCTCACCACATGAAACTTCACTTTTGTCCTGTGTATGCCAAGTGACATGACATATAGCATAGTTTTGCCACATGGCACACATTCGATCAATAAACTTTTAGCTTAATAATTGGTCATATGCTCGTTTTTTATTGCTTGTTGGATTTAAATTTCATAAAATAAATAAATGAAAATTCTGAAGATTTTTCTCTTATTGACTTTAAACTGGAAGTGAAGAATAAATTAGAGAAAGTATTTTCTATTATACTCTATTATCTCTCAATTCTGATATTTAGTTTATATTGAGTTTAAATATTAGAAAATGGATAAGAGAAAGTATATCAAGAACTTTTAGCAAGCTTAAACGAAAAAAAGGACAAATTAGAGAAAATATTTTAAATTATATTCTTCACTAATATGGCTTCTTTTCAATTTACTTTCTTCACTGTACTTGTAACCAGCCAAAACTTTGAGCCAAAGATAAAGTTATGAATAAAAATTGGGCTCATACCTGCCTCATACCAAAAGGTCAAGGAAGTTGGTGACCTAATGCCAATTATCAATATGTAATTATAATTTGACTAATCAGGAGCAATCACAAGGATCGAAAGCTCGTTCTATCCTACGGATACGTAGGCACTATTAATTCTGGGGAGTTCCTGTCAAGAGTTTCTTGAGAATTAAAGGACTTCAAAAACACGACCTGTTGAATTTAGGTCATCAAGACCTCTATCAAATATTTTAAATCTTCATGACTTCTGAAACAGATCAATCAGAGCTTACCTCATTTTAGGAACACTCGACCATCTCGGGATGGATTGACTCTTTTCGTTTGTTACCAAAGTCTCTAGTTCTTTCGCTTCCTCGTATTACAGGTTTATTTGCCCAATACTTTGTTTCTTGAGTGCAATTAGATTTTGTTGAATTTGACTGCCCAAGGGTTTACCGGTGCAAGAACTTGGAATCTCTAAGGTTGGAAATTCAATCTTGATTACCTTAGTAGGGATCAAATCTCATATTCTTCATCACCAAAGTCGAGAGTTCGAAACCACAATTGCTAACATTACAAGAGGGAGGCCATAGTGTTGGGATCCTATGCTAGTCTCCCCGAGATATTGAGGCCCAGCCTTTCATTGCCATCTGGGCACGGGGGCTGTGGTGGAGTTACCGGTTACCAAAACAAAAAAATCCCATATTTTTTGGTTGTCAATATGATCTAAATAGACATGATAATTGGTTTGCCGACTTGTTATATCTGATAGGATGAAAGCATATCCAGCCGGCCTTACCAAGCAAGGGGCCTGCCTGCATAGGCCCACTTTTATTTTATTTTTTAACCATGAGCTTTAGTTTGTCTTTTCTTTAATCATCGACCAATCCATCTAAAGAACTTTTACGCCCAATACAGATATGGTCCAGTTCCAAATGTGCTTGCTTACGCGTTGATGACGCCGGATCATCCGCTCCCGGGGTCACCAATCTGAACCGCACGGGGATAAGGCACACGGCGCTTTCGAACTTCTGCAAGCCTCTCCACAGCTGATATAGCTAGTACGAGTACCTAGAGGGGGTGAATAGGTATATAAAAGATTTTTCTTGATAATTTTGATAATTGCAATACTTAGACAGTTGAAGGATTTGCGATAAGTAATAATCAACGTAAGACTAAGTAAAGGAAAGAGAGAATTGAACACGCGGTTTATAGTGGTTCGGCTTGATTCAAGCCTACGTCCACTCTTACGCACCGACAGCCAATTGGCTGGATTCCACTATGAACAAAGAGATGTTACAGTGTTGATCTTCCTTGATTTCTAGGTGTAGATGATCTACCACACTCGCTCAAGGTATCACCAAGTATGGACACTCTCTGTGTATACAATTTCGCTAGGAATGAATCGACTAATAATCAAGATACTTCAGACTCTGGAATTTCTCTATGGATCACATTCTTTTACAATTAGAACGTCTTCCTTTTTATACTCCTTTATGCCATCATACCGTTGGCACTTACCAAATGAATTCCTCCAATCTACCCGTTGGATGGAATCAATCAAGAAGATCATTCGAGCTATTAAAGGAACCGACGATAGCCCATCAATCTGTTCGCCCATACAATCGGGATCTTGGTTTCAAGAATAGAACATTTCAAGAATATTTCGTCGACCATCGGATCTTCAATTGATCTAGATACGAACAAAAGAATTCGTTATATTTATCCAACCAAGAGATCTTCTCCAGAGAATAGGATTAAATCCTCCACCATATACTTCGGCTCTAGATTTCCTTCGTCACTGGATTGGAAAGACTGTCAGTGAGAATAGTCTTGAGTCTTGAGTCTTGAGTCTTGAATCTTGAGTCCGGTGATCGAAAGTCTTCGAGACTTTAAACTAGACGATCTCTGAGATATCCAGACTAGGCGATAGAAACGTTTTGTCAGCTTCAAAATATTATGGAAAGATTTCTCCAACAATCTCCCCCTTTTTGATGGTGACAAAACTTTCTGTAGATTTGAACCACTTTGACTGCAAAAACATTTCTCAAGCAATATGGCTATCTCATAAAGATTAATAAAACAACCAGACTTTGCATCCACAGAAAATTGGTTAGTCTTTCATGAGTAATACCATATAACAACACTTGATATAAATGCAAACAAGTCAAGCATCAAAATCCACAGCCAATTCAGTCAAATTCAAGTTCACACCCAAGTTCACTCAAGTCATACTCAAAAACAAACATATTCAACCACAAAAATAAATTTAAAGTCAAAGAAAGTTGGTTGGTTGGTTCAAATTGCTTCTCCCCCTTTTTGTCATCATTAAAAAAGGTGAGAAAGGAGTCGAATACGCTTGGGAATGCGCACGATCTGGAAATCTCCCATGGACTGGACTATGCCTTCTAGCCTCTTCAAGTCTTCCCTTAGTTGAGCTACCTCCTCTCCTTTGGCATTGGCTTGAAGTTGTAGAGCGAGGTCTTTCATTTTGTCCTCTAGGGTAACCGAAGATGCTTGTCCAGCATTCTTTATGGCTTGAATTTCATAGTCCGAGCATAGATTTGGCCCCGCATTTCCAAAGAACATCCATAAATGACGAAAATCTGCAGAATTGTCCGTTGTGTACTTGCATTTGCTTTCTCGGATGGAGTGAATGCAGACGATGATGGCGCTTACGTATAGTCTTGTAGATTTGGTGTTCGACGTATCGTGTCCTTCTTCAGGCATTTGAGAAGCTGAAATTCTTCTGGATCTGCTGGAGATTGTCTTAGACCTTCACTATTGGCAGCATGAGGTGTGGACCTTTGCTCGCCAACTCCCCTGTCTCTAGGACATCAAAAGGGAAGAGTGATGATCATGCTCTTTTGTATCTTGATTCCCCTTCTCTCAGATTCAGCTGCAGACTTTTCTTGCTCTTCTTCTCCTTCTTCTTCAGCTTCTTTCTCCCTCTCTCGTTGCTCTTCTTCTTCTCTGTTCTTGGCTTGCTCCTCTTCTTTCTCTGTTTCTTCGATGTTACGTCGATTGGGGAACAGAACGTCGGGTCCTTATCAAGGCGGTGATTGTGAGATCTTCCTCCTCATCTTCATCCTCCAAGATGAGAGTTCTCTTCTTTTTGGATGGGGCACCAATGGCCTCCTTCCCTTTTCTCTTTGAAGCGAGACGGAGGCTGGAGTCTTCACTCTGAATTTCTCCATTGCCTTGGAAAGTTCTTGCAGACGCATCTTCGTTAATATCACCTACCACCATCTTATCGCACGGTCGAACACAAAGTGTGTGTGGCAGTTCAATATTCATGTGTTTGAAGATCTTGGTCACTAGACCTAGGTAAGGCAATTGTCCCTTGTCCTTCGACATTGCTCTGTACATGTGAAAGAGAATAGTGTGAGGAAGAGAGAACTTCATCCCTGAGTTGATTGCGTACATCAATTTTGCCTCTTAATTAGACACATCGAGTCTTTGATGTAGACTTGGGCTGATGCAATTGATCACAATTTTGTGCAGCACGATATTGATGGCACGCATCCTTGAATAGATGATTTTCCTTCTGCATCTCTATCTTTGACAAGTTCCAATGAGGCACGAGCAAGCGAGACTTTGATTGGTTGATAACGTCCTCGTTCAACTCCAATTATGTCCGCCAACATGTCCACGTCTAACACATAATCCCGATCTCGAACTTTGAATGATATTCTATTCGCATCTATAAAGTTGAGATTCGAATAGAAATACGCAGTCAGTTGTGCATAACCATCTGTGGTATCAGTGCAAAAATGTTCCAGTTGAAGCTTTGAACTTCTCTCTTAAGTTCACATTAACGGCATCCAAGAAATCGAAATCGACACTCCTAGGGTTTATCACCCCTCGTTTCAGCGAGTCGAAAAACAAATTCTCCTGTTCCTTTGATTTGAATAACTCCATCCTCTTTCCCTTCACCTTTGCAGCAATACCCATTCTAGGTTGAAAATCATGAACATTTTATCATCGTCGTTCCCATCGGTCGGATTCGGTCCCGACATACGAGGGTCTTGGGAATATTCGCAAGTGCTTCCTCTGCTTTACCCTTGGGAGCAATTCCCAAATCCTCCATTTTTTCAGAAAGATATACTCATTCACATAATGCTTATCTTTGAGAAAATCATCCACGTATTTCAACGGAGTCCCGGTACTTTTCAACGCACGGTAAAGTTTGTAAATAAACGAGGGTTTTGGACTCTTACTCGGGTATGCGTCCTCGATTATCTCTTCCTCGGTTGTTGACCCGCATCATGTGGGGTAGATGGCGTTAGTGACGTGGTGGAGAGTGAGTCGGGTTACATTGCTGACTCGATAATTCTTCCTCTTCGGTGAGATCGAAATGGGTAGGTCCCTCCTTCATCCTCTGTGGTCCATGTTCGCGATTCTTGAAGACTTCCTCGAAGAAGACATCCTTCCTTGTCGTTGAAAGATTCCTTTACTTGCTTTCCCAAGAAAAGATGACAACTTTCTCGAAGATGAACACGAAGTAGAAACCGGATTGGGAGGAGAATGCTTTTTAGGGTTTTGAAGATTGAAAATGAAACTTGTGACAAATTTACCCCAAACTATTTTTTTATATATATAACCCTCGACAAATTTACCCTAAACTAAGTTTTGAAAAGGGAAGTTCAATCGGCACAAGGAAAGTGTACTAGAATACCTCTTTTGAGAATAAAAAATCAATAAAACAAGTGCCAAAATTAATCCTTTTGAAAAGACAAGTTTTTCGTTTTCACGGAGACTACAAAATAGTCCTTTTGAAAAGACAAGTTTTTCGTTTTTTTTTTTTTTTACAGAGACTACAAAATAACTGAACGAAAGATCATACCTTTTCGAGTTTAGATAAAATAACAACTTACAGTCTATAGTCATCAATGTCTGAGTCTGAGAGATTTAGAGTATGAGAGATTAGAGTCTGATGATCATCAACTTTCTGAGTCTGAAGGTTGGAGAGTCTCTAGACTTTAACTTCTTCGAGCTTCAAAATGTTGAGTCTGGAACGGATAAAATCGAATTGATTTTTCTCCAAAGGCTTTGTGAATATATCCGCTAGTTGACTTTTTGAATCAACAAATTGAATCGAGATTTCTCCATTTTGAATATGATCTCTAATGAAGTGATGTCGAATCTCTATATGCTTTGCTCATAAATGAAGAATTGGATTTTTGGTGAGATTGATTGCGGTGGTGTTGTCACATTTGATTTTTGTGCATGAGTCTACAATCCCAAAGTCTTATAGCTGTTGTTTTATCCATAGAATTTCCGAACAGCAGCTTCCAAGGGCTACATACTCGCTTACGTTGTTGAGAGAGCTACGTGCTTTGTTTCCTTGAAAACCAAGACACTATCTGCTTCCAAGCAAGCGGCAAGTTCTAAAGTACTCTTTCTATCGACTCGCAGCCGGCCAGATCTGCGTCTGAATATCCCGGAAGATTAAAGTCTCCTTCTTAGGATACCAAAGACCAATGCTTGAAGATGAAGTAACGTATTTAATAATACGTTTTGCAGCACGAGATGGGATTCTCTAGGATCGATTGAAACCTAGCACAGATGCAAACACTCAACAAAATGTCGGGTCTAGAAGCGTTAAGATAAAGAAGTGAACCGATGATGCTCTGTACAGCTTTTGATCAACTTTCTTCCCTTCTTCATCTTTGTCTATCTTCAAAGAACTTGACATTGGTATATCAATCTTCTTGCAATTTTCCAATCCAAACCTTTTGACAAGATCATTAGCATATTTTTCTTGGTAAATGAAAGTTCCTTCCTTCAATTGCTTTATTTGAAGACCAAGAAAGAATGTTAATTCTCCCATCATACTCATTTCAAACTCATCTGCATAGACTTAGAAAATTTCTTGCATAGACTTTCATTAGAGGATCAAAAATAATATCATCCACATATATTTGAACAAGTAAAAAGCTTTTGTTTTCCTTTTTGATAAATAAAGTAGTATCTACTTTACCTTTGACAAAACCATTCTGTAATAAGAACTTACTCAGTCTGTCGTACCAAGCTCGAGGTGCTTGCTTTAAACCATACAAGCCTTTTTTAGTCTCGAAGGCGAGTCGGCTTCTTTGGGTCTTCAAACCCAGGTGGTTGTTCCACATAAACTTCCTCTTGGATAAATCCATTTAGGAAAGCACTTTTGACGTCCATTTGGAATAACCTGAAATTTTTGTAACAAGCAAACGCAAGTAATAGACGAATAGCTTCTAACCTTGCTACGGGAGCGTAAGTCTCATCATAGTCTATTCCTTCTTCTTGCGTGTATCCTTTGGCCACGAGTCTTGCTTTATTTCGTACGACTTTTCCTTTTTCATTCATCTTGTTTCTGAACACCCATTTGGCTCCAATAACAATTTTACCTTTTGGTTTAGATGTCAATTCCCAGACATCATTAATGTTGAACTGTCTGAGCTCCTCTTGCATAGCTTCGATCCAGCTTTCATCAGATAAAGCTTCTTCTATGCTTTTTGGTTCAATTTCAGAAATGAGAGCCACATCACTAGACTCTTCACGTCTTTTGGATCTGGTACAAATTCCTTCATTAATTTCGCCGATAATGAGATCTTTGGGATGAATGGACTTATGCTTCCGATTCTTGGTTGATTTATCGGATGATGATCTCTTTCTTTATTTGAATCTTCATGAACATCTTGATGCTGGTCTTCCAGTCGAGACATTTCTTGAGTTGTCGAGCTTTGGAAGGTCTAGAGCAGGTTCGAGACTCTTCATGCGAGTCGATTGGATTCATCTTGCGTAGAGTCTTGAAATTTGACATTCATTGACTCCTCCACCGGCGGCTCTTCTTGTTATAGACTCTGTAGGCTTTGCTTGATGTAGAATATCCAAGGAAGATGCCTTCATCTCGATCTTTCTTCAAACTTACCAACTTGATCCTTTGCATTTTTCAATATAAAGCATTTGCAACCGAACACATGAAAGTATGAAACAATGGGCTTCTTACCTTTGAATAATTCATAAGGGGTTTTCTCAAGAATAGGTCTTAGGAAGACTCTATTGATGATATAGCATGCTGTTGAAACAGCTTCAGCCCAAAATCGTGAAGAAATTTTACTTTCAATTAAAAGAGTTCTAGCCATTTCTTGAAGAGATCTATTCTTTCTTTCCACAATTTCCATTTTGTTGAGGAGTGTATGGAGAGGAGAACACATGCTTAAATCCAGATTCATCACACAATTTTGTAAAATCTTGATTTGCAAATTCTCCTCCATGATCTGTTCTTATACTTGAGATAACACATCCTTTTTCATTTTGAACCTTTTTAGCAAATTTTTCAAAATACGAAAAGGTTTCTGACTTACTTGTAAGGAAATATACCCAAGTAAAGCGGGAGTAATCATCCACAATTACTAGGCAATATTTCTTACCTCCAATACTACGGGTTGGTTGGTCCGAAGAGATCCATATGCAGCAACCGTAGTACATGATTAGTAGAGACATGATTTATTGGCTTAAATGAATTTCTTACCTGTTTTCCAGAATACATGGTGTGCATGGATCGGACTTTTGATATGGTAATTTGGGTAGACCTCGAACAAGCTGCTTTGATGAGATTTTGGCTAATTGCTTCATATTGACATGACCAAGCTTTCTGTGCCATTAGCTCGCTTCATCTTGAATTGAGATTAGGCATTGTGATTCATTTAATTTCATGTCTAAGAGGTAGATATTTCCATGTCTTCGACCCATGAAAGGCGAGTAGAGTCTTTAATGATTCGAGCAAATTCCTTCTTGAAAGGAGATCTTGAAACCAGTATCACACAATTGGCTAATCTTTGAGAAGGTTATAGTTGAGTCCTTCCACTAGAGAAACATTGCTTATTGTGAGATTTCCAATTTTCACAGTTCCAAATCCCACAATGCTTCCTTTGCCGTTTCCTCCAAATGAAACATTTCCACCGTTTACTTGAACAAGCTTTATGAAGCACTTTGAGTCTCTGTCATGTGTCTTGAACATCCGTTGTCAAGATACCACTTTACCTTTTTCTTGACGGAGACCTGCATTTAAAAGAGAGTCTCAAGCTTTCTTTGGTACCCAAATTTTCTTGGGTCCTTTGGTGTTAGTAGGATAAACATTATTAGGCCATACTTTCTTAACAGGCTTCCAAACCATAGGACACTCTTTTTCAAAGTGATCCACTTTGTTACACTTTGAACACCTTAGAGCATTTCGACCTACGAGACTTTACAAAAACTTTCTTGAAATGATTTTTGTAAGCCTCTCTCGACGGTCTTTTCTTAATTCTTTCTTTTACTTTAGGAAAATCAATCAAGGGAATTGTTTCTGCTGTCATGCCTAGACCAGACTTATTGAAGTAAGGTCTTTGAACCGAAAGAACTTTTTCAAGCTTTTCGGATCCTATCGAAAATTTCTTTGAAATATTTGATAAGTCCGTTTTTAAGAAAACATTTTCTTTCAAAAGATTATCTTCTTTTTCTTTAAGAGTAGAAACATTCAAGTCTAAACTTTTAACTCTTTCTTCTAAAATGGTTTCCTTTTGTTTTAGAGCTGAGTTTTCCTTTTTAAGTTCGGAAATCCTTTTGAGAGAAGTCTTAAGACTAAAACACAGTTCATCAATGTATTTAGAAACTTTGACAGGAATTTTAAAATCACTTACCTCAAATTCACTGTCTGAGTCGATCCAATCGAGTGCGAGTTTGAATGTGCCATCAGACATATGTTGGCATATTCATTATCACTTTCTTCACATTCTGTATCACTCCAGGTTTCGGCTTTGAGAGCTTTTCGAAACTTCTCAGCTTTTCCTCTTTTCTTCTTCAGAAGAGGATAGTTGGGTCTGATGTGTCCCTTTTTCTTACATTCGAAGCAGACTACATCTTTGTTTGGTTCCTCATCATCAACAGACTTGGTCTGCTGTCTCTGGAAACTTTGTTTCTTTGAGTTGAACCTTCTTCCTTTTCTATTCAATTTTCTGAATCTTCTTATCATGAGAGCAAGCTCCTCGTCGTCCATATCATCTCCTGAATCTGTATCATCGGAATCATCATTTGATTTTAATGCAATGGATTTCTTACCTCTTGGATCTTCGTCTTCATTAATTCGTTCCACTTCATAAGACTGAAGAGTTCCAATCAGCTCGTCGACGAGATAGAGGCATAATTCTTTGCGTCTCTCTTATTGAAGTCTTTATATGATTCCAATCCTTGGAGAGTCCACGTAGTAGCTTGTTCACCTTCATGGGATCAGAAATTTTTGTCCTTGGTTCTCAAGACCATTGACAATATCGTAAAACGACTAAACATGTCGGTTATAGATTCTCTGGTTTCATTTTGAAGGCTTCATATTGACCGAGGAGAATGTTGATTCTGGTCTCCTTCACTCGATCTATTCCTTCATAGGTGATATGTAATCTGTCCCATACTTCTTTTGCTGTAACACAAGAAGATATTCTGTTATATTCAGTTGGAGACAAGGCACAATATAAAGAGTAAATTGCTTTTGCATCGAGTGCTTGTCTCTTGTTTATCTCTTCCTGAGTCATTCCGCTGGTCTCAACGGTTTCTTTCCCTCTTTCGAGCGATGCAGCAGTAGGAGTGATTCCTCTTTCCACAACGTCCCATTCCAGAGGATCCTTTGATCGTAGGAAAGCTTTCATCTTGTTCTTCCAGATGTTGTAATCATTTCCATCAAAGTAGGGTGGTTTGGTATTGCTTTGCCCTTCCACCAGCCCTGGTGCTAGCATACTAGCCATGGATCTTTTACTCGAAGTAAAACACTTCAAATAAAGTAAGAACACGAGCTCGATACCAATTGATATAGCTAGTATGAGTACCTAGAGGGGGTGAATAGGTATATAAAAGATTTTCTTGATTTTCTTGATAATTGCGCAATACTTAACGGTTGAAGGATTTGCGATAAGTAATAATCAACGTAAGACTAAGTAAAGGAAAGAGAGAATTGAACACGCGGTTTATAGTGGTTCGGCTTGATTTAAGCCTACGTCCACTCTTCTACACTGACAGCTAATTGGCTGGATTCCACTATGAACAAAGAGATGTTATAGTGTTGATCTTCCTTGATTTCTAGGTGTAGATGATCTACCACACTCGCTCAAGGTATCACCAAGTATGGACACTCTCTGTGTATACAATTTCGCTCAAAATGAATCGACTAATAATCAAGGTGCTTAGGACTACGGAATTTCTCTATCGATCACATTACTTTTACAACTAGAACATCTTCCTTTTTATACTCCTTTATGCCATCATACCGTTGGCACTTACCAAAGGAATTCCTCCAATCTACCCGTTGGACGGAATCAATCAAGAAGATCATTCGAGCTATAAAAGGAACTGACGATAGCCCATCAATCATGTTCGCCCATACAATCGGGATCTTGGTTTCCAAGAATAGAACATTCCAAGAATATTTCGTCGACCATCGGATCTTCAATTGATCTAGATACGAACAAAAGAATCCGTTATATTTATCAAACCAAAAGATCTTCTCTAGAGAATAGGATTAAATCCTCAACCATATACTTGACTCTGGATTTCCTTCGTCACTTTGGATTGGAAAGGCTGTCGGTGAGAATAGTCTTGAGTCTTGAGTCTTGAGTCTTGAGTCTTGGGTGATCGAAAGTCTTCGGACTTTAAACTAGACGATCTGCAGATATCCAGACTAGACTGATAGAAATGTTTTGTCGGCTTCAAAATATTTTGGAAAGATTTCTCCACAAATCTGAATCATGAGTTTATTGTAATTCTTTGAGTTTCAGAATGCATTTGGTTCAACATTCTTAAGGAGTTTTTGGCCTCCAAAGCCTCTTAGGAAAATACTTGGATCATTTAACAACTATTTCGAAGAAACTTTCAAGTAAAAGTCGGCATTGGAAAGGTTAAAAACTCAATACTAGTAAGGACTAACATTAAGTTTTTAGCATTTGGCTAAATGCTGAAATTCATGTTTTTTCTTCCAAAATTACCCAATTCTTGAAATTTTCGAATTTGTCTATCATCATTTCTTTATTATTAAAAAATGGCCAAACCCTTCACTAATCGGCAAAGTTTTGGTCTTTTTTGTTCAAAAAAATTATATATATTTGATTTTTCAACATTATTGTCAAAATTTATATTTAAAAAGTTATATACATTTTTTTCAATTTTAAACAAATAAAAATTAATAAATTAATATTAATCACCCAAAAAGCTTTTCAAATGTGTTTTCTACTAAACAACATTTCTTTTAAATTGCTTTTCAAAGCATTGTTTACCAAACAGCTTTTGCATTTGTCCAAAGCCCTTTAAGCTAAACTATTTTACATTTTCCTAATGGTTTTTGAAGATCTTGAACCAAATGCACCCTTATAACCTTAAGGTTAAGACTTTCTAGCACCTTAGGTTATGGGCGGTGTATTAATCCTTTTCGTGTCATAGTTGTGTCAACCTATTTGACATTATTAATGAACATAAAATATAGTCTATTTGACTCTTCAACTTGTATAAGTTAAACTCAACCATTTGGTCTATTAAATAAAAAGGATCACGTCGATTTGGTTGCTTACTTAGCCCACACTAACATATTTGGGTTAAATTAGTTATATCCATTTCCTTTCCAATACTATGATAACTATATCATATATGAAATATCGGTAATAATCAATATGATTAAAATAGACGTTATCATTAGTTTGACGGCTCGTTAGGTCTGCTAGGATGAAGGCATATTTGGCAGGCCTAGCCAAGCAATGGGCCTGCCTCCTTAGGCCAAGTTTTATTCATTTTTATTTTTTTCTTATGGATTGCCGTTTCATTCTGAAACCGCAATTCATTACATCTTTGGAGTCAATGATTCTCCTTAGATAGGAAGATATCATATCGTATCTCCACCCTAATGCATGCAACAAACTTCCAATGATAGTTTCTCGCGGAGGCACGTGAGGGCGCACACGGTGGCCGATCATACGAAAATTCAAGATCTCACTCGCCAGTTGACGTGGCGGTGGTGGTGCCAGCGACTCGGCTGGAGTGTTCGTACGGCTAGCATATGAAGTATGACGTCAGCGACGATGTAGAGGCTTCTGGCACGTGGAGCGTGACGGCATGTAGGCCTTAGTTACGTGGCACGTGGTAGCGCGTGCAGGTGCATGTGGTGGCGATTGGCAGCGAGGCGTATGGTATATGACTCGGCAGCATGGTGAGACTGATTATGGTGTTGATTTTCGCCATCAAATGCATCGGAATTGCACTCAAAAGGCATCGGCTCGATAGAGGCGTGTGAGGGTCCATGAGCTGCGTAAATCTCACTTGCAGTGGCGCGTGATGGCACACGAGGGCGAATGTGGTGACAAATCACTACGAAAATTCAGCATCTGGCTCATTTGAGGGTGGTGAGTGTAATGGTAATGTTGATTTCTTGAAACCAGCAAAGGAAATGTCGGAACAACACTCAAGAGTAATGGTTATATTGAAAAACAGACACCGGTCTAACTAACTTAAGGTTATTATGACCACCACCTTGTAATAGACTCAATGAATGCTTGCTCATCTGAGCTTCAAGCTAACAAGAGATCTAATACCAAGCAATGAATAGTGTACATGAACTTGATTATAAAATTTCCGTATGACCTCCACCTTGTGAAATTTCTGTATTTCTATGTGTTCAATAATAAAATGTACATGAACTTGATTATAAAATTAAGAGGATAAATATCTTAAGTAAATAAAATTACAATATTGATTACTATCGATCATAATCAATCAACGAAGATAATACAAAAATCTCGAATACAAATGGAATCAAAGAAATATATCTATAACACTTTTCCTTCATGGTTCGATTACATTCCATCACTCCTCCATCAATGTATTCGTTATCCTAATTTGAAATTGATGATCATCTTCTATACCTATTATTCATTTTCCCTGCTTTCACCTCTTTCGTTCGCAACTTGGGGCGGCTATTCATGTCCACGTACATATTATGTAAGATTTTTTTTTATGTAGATTACATTAATTGATACTGTAATTTATCATTTTATGGGATAAGCTTAATAAAGTGAAATATAATGTTTTTTAATTAGTCTATTATGGAACCGAGTAGTATAGCCTGACCAAGGTTTGTGGCTTAAAACTCTATAAATAGTGGTTAAGTTTCTCTTCCAACCTTAATGTACTCATATAAGATGGGCTTATTGAACCTTAAGGGTGAGAGGCAGTCTCATGATACAGAAGGTGCTATTCCACATCAAAAACAATGAATTCCGAATCAAGTATGCAAATATCTTTACTCAATTATATGTGTTCTTGATTATAGTTACTGAGATCTTGATTGACATTTCCATGGCTTTCATATTCATGTCTTGTCGAGATGAAAGTACATGGTTAGATAGCTCAATCGAACATGATATGCTAAACAATTATTCTTTTAGGAAACTCGATATAGGTTAGCAAAACACGACTTGTCTAATCCATTAAATTAAAAGGATGAAACCAACCCTATTTCACCTGGACGTAACCTGAAACACATCTTTAAGATCAAATGAACTTCCGTGTCTCTTTCCTGAAACCCCAACGTTAACTAGATCATATATGCTGATAAACAGGCTACAATGGATGAAGGATAACTTGAAGTCCGTGTTGCGGCCGAATCGTGAGGATTTGTACTGGACTATGGATGTACCCTGGAGACAATATGAAAGTGTAGCGCTGCAGAATCATCGAAAGGACAATTTTCGCCTCGTTCATCGCAAAGTTCATTCCCACACACATTCGAGGCCCGAAGCCAAAGGGAAGGAACGCCACTGCGTTGTTGTTGGTGGCTTTAGAGACGCCTTCTGAGAATCGCTCTGGTCTGAAGAGGTGCACATCTTCTCCCCAAATTTCGGGGTCGTGGTGAATCTTAAGAATTGCTATAAAGACTTGAGTATTAGGAGGAAGTACAAGTTTCCTTAGCCTAAGTTGCTGGTCGACTTTTCGAGTGAACCCTACCCCAGGAGGGTATAATCGTAGAGCTTCGTTCATGATCATGCTGATCTGCACGCAAAAGGTGACACTAGTTGACAACACGTACCGCTCAGAATTTAAAAGAAGGACGATTTCGTTGTTTCTTTCCCAAAAATACAAATTCTTGTCGGTCCTCAGTAAATTTATGAAAGAGTTGTTAAAGGTGAAAAGAAAATACTGGTACAGAAAGTTACTGGTTAAGTTTTTTTGATCGAATACAGGTTAAGTTATTTACAATAACTTACTGGTAATTATTGACACTTTTATGGAATTACTAAATCTTTTTCACGGTTTAGCAAATCATCAAAGGTTTCTTATCTTCAACTAGCTTATATTTGTCTTTCTTGGGAATGCTAAAAATATCGAACTTCTATATGAATTCATCAATATTTATTTGAGTAACTCACCATTTTTTTCTGATTGAATAACAAAATAGTTTCAAGTTACCAAACTTCATTTGAGTACAATGTTTATTTGATTTTTTTAATCTATGAATTTTGTTGGAGTTTACCCCTTTTTTTATCTCTCTTACAAATATTTTTGCAACTTACCAGTCTTTGCCGGTTAGATTACCAATTAGTTTTAATTTACCAAGTCTTATTTAAGTTGCTTACTGAAATTTATTTAATTCTTTTAAATTTCACTAATTTATCTATTGAGTTATGAATTTTTATTTGTCTTACTTACCATCGTATTAAATTTACAAACTTTTCAGAAATTACCAACTAAAATAGGACTGCTTACCAAATCCTTTTAGAAAATTTATATAAGACGTTAAATATTCAAAGCGTTGGTAAGCTATGCAACAAGCGCCTGTTTGTTCACATTTTTTTTACAACTTTTCCCTTCAAATTTTAAAACATTCTTCAAAGTTTAAAATTGTGAAAAATTATGTATGATTATATATGTCAAAATTTGGGTGTCATGAAAGTTCCAAGAGTTTTGAGTTTAAATAAGGCAAAATGTTGAGGCACAAGATTTAAATTATTTAAATAAAGAGTAAAAAATAAAAGTCAATTCAGACAGATCCAATGGTTAGAAAGTTAGCACAAAAATTGTTGACAAGTTACACATATAGACTCACTTGTGTTTTCTTTTCTAGTATCAACGGTTTTCAGTTATCAATGATTGAGCTTCTAGTTTAATTATAAGGGTGTTCTTCAAACAGAGTTGCAAATGGTATAATTCTAATAATATAGAGTATCAATGAGTTTCAGTTTTGGACTCAAGCAATTAGGCATACCAATATGTTGTTAGGAGGATCATTCCTTGTCTACCAAATCAATCAAGACAAAAAACAGTTGGATTTTTCATACCATGCTTAACTTTGCGATTCCATCGGAGTCAGGGTCTTCATTCCCAAATACATCAAGAACCTCCTTCCTTGCTTCCTCCTGCCAATCAGAATGAACTGCTAGGAGGAATATGACCCACGTCAGCATTGCCGTGGTGGTTTCGTGTCCAGCGAAGTAGAATGTCTTGCATTCGTCCACTAGATCGTCGACCGTGATTTTCTTGCTCTCATCATTATCATGATAAGCCTTCACAAGCTGCCCAAGGAAATCATTCCCATAGTCAACTGCTTCCCCAGCCATCACCTTCTTCTCTCTTTTCTTGGCGATCTCCAAGATTGCAACGCGTATGTCTTTCTTGAGCTTCTCCGCTTCAATTTCATCCATTGTCTTCCAAATCTTACTATGCCCGGATTCAACAACAAATGCCTTAGTTTGTGAATCTAAAGTATAGATCGATTTTCTGACATTCAAATCTCCGCCTTACTAGCTAGCTATAATTACTCTTGTGATGGAAAAGTTTGTGCCAGTACATATAATATCGTTATGATTCTCTTAGCTTGTTCAAATATTGGGAAGAATCGCAAATTGTAAGCTTGATCACACGATTATTGTCTTCCCGCTTGAAACCACTCATCATACTTTTGCTAACTTTACATCTTTTAGTGAGATCTCATGTCAGTCTCACTACTCCTTGACGTCGGAATTGCTTGGATCCGGATCGACATGAATTGGGTTAGTCATATTTCATCATCATAGAAGTTCCACGTGATTTATATGTGGATCCCACAAAAATCAATGATTTTGATTGTCTATGATCCCCAAACAATTATCCGTGCAAGCTTTTTTCCTTGGCTTTTCAAAAGATGATTGGCATAGTCTATTTGACTAAGCTAAAACAGCCCTTTTTTTTCTTTTTTCTTTTTTTTCCCTAAAATTAAGAAAAACTTTCTTAGGAAAATGTCGAAGAGGAATACCTTATTCCCGGGAACCTCATGCGCAAAGCATTCCTGGATAAGAAAAACTTTCTAAGGAAAATGTTGAAGAGGAATACCTTAATCCGGGAACCTCATGCGCAAAGCATTCCTGGACAGTAACAAACCCAAGTTTGTCAACATCTCAAAGATGTTTCTCCTTCAACGTAGCTACTCCCAAAAGCTGTCCTCGAAATCACTTCGGAGGTCAGCAACTTAAATTCTTCAAACACCTCAATCTCTTCCCCTTCTTGTTGCTTCCATTTCTCTAGCATCACGTGAGTACTATGCACCATCGCTGGAACCATGTTCTGCACTTCAATTAGTTCCCATCAATTCGTAACTCCAATCTCTAGATTGCATGAAATTCTCTTTCCATTTGATAAGCACAAGAAACTTGCAATTAAAATTTGATAGTTACAAATAACAGGAATTTTAGTATACACCAACCTAATTACCTTGAGGCTTTCCCCGTGGAAAGTGTGATTGGCGAGTCTACGCTTCTTCGCCCACTTTACCCCATCTTTGATTGAGAAGAGCCCATCTCCGAAAAGATACTTGCCAAAGCTCCTCGGTCTTGGTTTCAGAAACGTTTTGTCTCTGTTGATTAGCACCTCCTTAATCAGCTCCGGCTCCGTGATGACCAATTGAGCTTGCGCCCCGTACCAACTTATGTAATTCCTCCCTGCAAAATGTTTGCACAAAAATCTCAATAATGAACAAACTACAGTCAGATCAAAGTTCCAAGTGGTTAGCACAATTTTATAACAAAAGCTTATATTCTCAATTACCATATGTGTTGATCAAGAGTCGACGTGAGGCTGAACCTTAGGGAGTATGTCATGAGAGAGATCGTCCATGGGCGTGCTTCTAGCTTCCATTCTCATCTTCATTGTTTCCCTCGTGCTCCCATGGAGGAACCTATAGGGAGGGCCTTTGATTCCCTGTCGGGCCATCGTCCTCTGTATTCTGAGCGGATTCCACCATAGCTGGCGCGCCAGCTCGGTGAGGACCATAAGATTAGAAACACAAAGAGAGAGCTCAACACGATCGCTGTGCTGATCCCCATTATTTTCCAAGATTGACATAGATTTTCTTAGGCGTGCACAGTTAAATAATTCAACTATGATCCTATGGGGTGGATGGCAACATTACATCATAGTTAGAAGACACCGCTTGCCGATGATGGAGATAAACACGGTGGAAAATGACCACCTTCTCGACGTTGACGATTTGGAAGGAGACGTCGAATAGGAGAGGCCGAGCCTTGATCAACACCCTTGAAAATAAAAAAAGAAAATCCATGAGAACAATGATTTGATTGACATCGGTGTCAGCTGATTGGGATTGCATGAAAAATCGTAAGCGCTTACGTCATGTAGCAGGCGGAACCAATAGTAGCCAGGGAAAAAGCAATCGTGAAAGTCGAGATCAAGCAAGCAAAATCGTGGAAGTCTTATGATGGCATAGGAAAGTCACTTTCGTTCCATCAAAGCACAAAATCAGGACTAAAGCTTAGAACTTAGTTATTGTGTGGATTTGAGGCTAAATCTTCAGGAATATGCCATGAGAAAGATTGTTCATGGGTATATCCGTACAGTCATCTTAAATGATTTGTTGGTGCTTCCATGGGCAAACTTGTAAGGAGGACTTCCGAATCCCTGCTCATTCATTATCCACTGTATCCTGAGCGGGTTTCGCCATAACTGTACCAGCGTTTTGATTAGAAACACCAAAAGAGAGCTCAACACAATGGCCATGCTGATGCCCATTATTTTCAAGACCGGCAAAGATTTTCTAGGGCGCGTGGAGTTGAATAATTCAACCAGGATCCTTCGGGGTGGATGGACGGCAACATGACGTCCTAGATGGAAGACAACGCCTGTCGATGGAGACAAGACGCGATGGAAAATGACAACCTTCTCGACGTTGAAGATTCGGGAAGACGTGGAATAGGGAGTGGACCCTTGAAGATAAACGAAGGATTATCCATGAAAAACAATTATTTGATGGATGCCGGTGTCAGCTGATTGGGATTGCATGAAAAATGGTAAGCTCTTCCGTCATGCAGCAGGCGCAACTTCTCTTTATAGATTAGTAGTAGACCGGGAAAAAAAAAATTGCAAAAGTCGAAATCAAGCAAACAAGTTACTCATTCAATGGATTAGTGTCGTGAAAGTCTTATGATGGCTCAGGGAAATTACTTTCATTCCATCAAACATTAAATAATCTTCCTTTTATTTTGTTCGAAAACATAGAATTATACACACACACACACACACAAAGATATATATATAGTTTTGGATAGGAAATATGGGGGAAGTGAATACCATCTTTTAGTAGAGATGCTGAATAGAAAAAATTATCAATTGTGAAGAAGATTGTTCTTCTAGATGATTCATTGATTGTACTGATGTTCATGTAGATATCAGATCCACGTGGGCCATTTATTTCCGAGATTGGTAGGATGAAAGATTAAGCCAAATCAAAGAAAATACCGAAAAATTGTTAAGACTAGTAGTAGAAAGTCATCGCAAATAAATGATCTGGTAGAAGCCCATCAATATATTTGTTGGACTCACATTCATTAAAAAATTTGAAGCAACTACGGATCAATTGAGATATATTTAATTGCCTTCGTAATAAACCACATCTTGATGGGAGATTTCTTTCTTCTAACATCATCAACTCTACAAATCTCCACCTCACATGTGAATATCTTATGTTAAGCCGAGCTCCTCCTTAATCCAAGAGTCTTTCCACACTAACATTATTATAACTCGAACTTCAGATTCAACCTTACTCATCTTGACTAGCCAAGTTCAACAAGAAGCCAAGACACTCCCATTCACTGCCTCCACCAAGAAGTCACATCAAAGGTTCTTTCTTCAAGATGTCCAAACATTAATAAGCTTTGAAAGTGGGTCATCAATTAATTATCAGCTCTAATACCATTTGTTAGGTTAACGTGATGGAAAATTGTTATCATCTAAATTTTAACTCTTTATTTAAGATTTAATTACATAGAAAATTATGGATTAATTTTTAACTCCTAAAAAATTTCATTAAATTGCATAGCATATAGATGCTAGGAGAATTTACATTAATATTTATATAATTCATTAGAAAAAAATTTTAAAAATGGGGAAAAAGAAAAAGGAAAAAATTAACTAATTGATTTTTTAAAAAATTAAAAAGAAAAGATCAGGCTGGCCGGGGCAGCCCGGCCCTTTTTTTCTTCACCTGGGCCCAGCCTAGGCTCTTTCTTCAACTTTTTTTATCTTTTCCTCCTGGGCCTGGGCCCGTCCTTCCCTCTTGCATTCCTTTTCGGCCCGGCCCTATTCTTTCTTTCCTCCTTCCAGTCCTTCCCCCAAGCGACTGGTGCGACGCTGGCACGAGAAGGACGAAGGACAGAAGCAGAGGCCAGAGGCAGGACCGGGAGTGAGGAGCGCGACCTTTGGGTCGGAGGCAGGCCGGCATGGCAAGCTAGCGGTGGCAGGGGCCATGCGGCTGGCAGGGGCCATGCGGCCCCCCTCTTCCACAGCGCTTGATTTTCAGTAAGTTGATCTTTGCATGCGATCCGCCGTTGTCCCGAGGATCCCGGCTTGGCGACACTGAGATGGCCGACTAGAGGTCGTCTCCCGGCCGTCGTCGCCCAAGTCAGGTAGGGTCCCCGCGGCCGCGCGCTCCGGTGCCCCGTTATTCCCCTTATTTTGCTCTGTTTTGTTCTGTTTTGGACACGTTGGGGCCGGAGCTGGCGGCCGTCCGGTTCACGGGATCACCGGTCCCGTCGGTCCCACACTCTGTTGTCATCAGTCTCTTCTTGTCGTCCTTCGAGAACCCCTGTGAGAGTTTGACTGCCGTTTGAGTTGGAAACTCCACTATTAGGGTTGCACGTCACCTGTTTGTGAAAATGCCTCCACTAGATCCGCAAACTTTTTCTTGGGTCTAATTTGCTTCGCATGCATCCTTTGTTTTGTGCCGTGAGAGGTTTGTGGAGGGAGGGTTAACGTCTGTGGGGGCTGGGAGTCGGCTTGCTCGAGGACAACTCCGTCCTGCTGGTTCACGGCCGCGTTGGCCGACGTCACTATGGCACCGACTTCAACCAATGGTGGAGTCGGGTATGTCACCGTTTGGTCTGAGTCTGGTCTGTCGAGCGTAGATCGCTCACGAAGATGTTCCGTTTAGCCGATGGGGTGGTCGTTGGAGGATCTGGTGATTCTTGATTTGATATAGGATAATCGACGTTTTATTGTTCTGGGTTTATTGGACATCGACGGTACTGGGCTTTCTCGAAGAAGTCGAGTCGTGGGATTGGAAAATTGGTGAGGGAGGGTAGCGCACTTTGGGCTCCTTTAGACTTAGTGAGTCTTGGGCTTGAAGTGCTAATTCGGTGAATTCGGGCTTCCTTTTTTATTACAAGGATAGTGAGTGTTGGGCTTAATTGGGCTTGTTTGGATTTATTTTGAATAGTGGGCTTTGGGTTTGATCTCATAGTGGCCAGATTGGGTTTATTTCATTGAGCCCATTCCTTTCTGTAGGACTTTGATGCCGTGGCCCAGTCAACAGAGCAGCAGCAGCCAGCTCGTCCATGGGCCCAACCCAACTCCCATTTTCGGATTAAAAAACTAAAAAAATTTCAAAATTTCAAAATTTTTCTAAAAGTTACGGAAATCTTAAAAAATAGTTTTCAAGTAGGGATTTTTCTTAAAATGTGCCAAAATCCACGTGAAAAAAATTGTGCTCAAATTAAACAGGTGATATGTTGTTTGAGTATTCTTAGAGATAAATGTTTGGTTGTCGTTTCGCATTTCTATTTCGACTATTATGTGATTGCACACTTTATGATATGTTAATTGTGCTTTCCCTTTGGCTTAGTTAGAAATGATATTATTTCTTATTTCTTAGCATTAGATTCTAGTTTTTCTCACAATTTATTTGATGTTTTCTTGGTTGTTGGTTGAAATTTTAATAATTACGCATCCTCATAATTATCTCACATATTAGCGAATGGATTTCAAACCAATTCAGATTGCTTGACAAACATCTTTTTAAGATTAGGTGTTAAAAAGGACGCTAATTGATTAATTAGTGTAACTAAATCCTAGCTAAACTCTTTAGTTACATAGGAAATAAAGGACATGTGGACCGGCTGAGTGTCATAACTTGATAAAATGGGACACTTAAGTCGCAACTACGAAGATACGGCTTAAGTGCCAAAAATCGAAGCAAAATGGAATTTAAATGCCCGATCCGGCCAAAATCCGGTCAAATTGCATCGTGGCATTTTCGGCTTCTTTGCGAGGTGGCAAATGTTTTTTAAAAAAAAAAAAAAAAAAAGCCCACGTGGACTACAAAAACATCCATCCACATTGAGTGAGCTCACCTAAACGACATCATTTTTCTTGATGTTAAATGACATCGTTTAGGTCATTTGGCTCGCACCTTATAGCGGTCGCCGTTCTCACTGTCCGCGTTCACACTAGATCTTAGGCCCTTCTCTCCATCGCCGTTCACGCCCGGAGCTGGTCATCGGTTGTCGTCGTTAGTCGTCGTCGGCTCACCATCGTTGGTCGTCGTCACACTCACCATCGTCGCTCCTCCCGGGTTTGGCCCTTTCTCCTTTGTCCCTGCTGATAAAATTAGGGCTCGATTATTTCATTAGGGCTCGCTCGATTATTTTATTAGGGCTCCCTCGATTATTTATTAGGGCTCCGATGGAATTTCTGTTGAAATGCGCGCGATTTGTTTGGCTACTCCCTTGTGTGGAGATGCTCGCCTCGATCGATGATTACGTAGTCAATGCTCGAGTGAAACAAAATAATGGCCCATGACAAGGATTGTGTTTGAGTGAAATGAAATATTGAATCGGGTGGGATATGATAGATAGATTAAGGTGGGAGGTGTGAAATAATGGCCCTCAAGTGCTCTGCAAAAGCATGCGACTTTGCTATCAATTTCTTTTGTTCCCTTGATTATGATCTTTTGGTTCTTTTACTCTTCTTTCTAATTGTGTAATGACCTGTTGGTTTTGTAATGACCTCTTGACACAATATATTAATGGCAGATATCATAGAGTAGGGTATGATTTCTTTTAGTTGGATGAGAAACAGAATTTTCACCTATATTTTTACATCGAGTTTTCCTTAATTTCTGTATGTGTTTTCACGTTGCAGGTTTAGTTTAGTAGACAAAATTGCTTGGGCTGTGCTTGTTGTGGGGACCTCTGTTTTGGTTAATATTTTTAAGGGAAGGGAATGCAAATAATTAAAGTGGCAACCTCTTTTTGGCTGTCACGTAGGGGCATATTGTTAGTGTAGGGACCTCTGTTTACTAAAGTCCATGAGAGTGGAGGGACTCCCATATGCAATTGTCTATTACCCTTTGTGGATGTGGTCCAAAAAACTAATTATTCTTTCCTTATTCTTGGTACAGAAATGGCTCATCACAAGTTACGTCGCTGTCATAGTTTTACAATGGGGAATTTGTGATTAGGAGAATGGTGGGAGTATGAGGGCGGAAATGAGGGCACCATCTTTGTGGAGCTAAATAATGCATCTTATATAGGATTTCTTAGAGATATAAATACTTATTTGCCTTGTAAAGTTTCGAAGTTGCTTTGTATTGTATTCTGGAAAAAACTTAAAAGATGGTTTGAGATGCTTAGAAGATGATAATGGTTTAGGGATATTCTATACCATTATTTTCATGGTGAATAGGTAAAAATATGTTAGTACAATAGTGAAAGTGAGGATGAAGATGATAATGGAGAGAGTGCCAAGCAAGACAAGAAGGAGATGGTATTTAGGGGGCGATGCGACGTTAGGGTCGAAGAAGGGCAGGATAGATATGATGGACATGAGAGGAGCGCAGATGCGGTTCACCAAAGTGATGATGACATAGGTGATGTCACAATCTCTTGGATTAGATTGGGAAGTAGCTGAATCAAGTGATGATGATGAAGGTTGCCTCTTTTGAAAATTTTATAAGTGATAACTGACTGACGAGGAGCTTATACGAGTGAAGATTACAGCGAAGGATTTTTGACAACCAAGTTTGCAGCTTTGCAAATAGCCGATGAAGTTCCAAACAACGCCAAGGCCTGCGAGATGCTAGCTGCTAGTGAGGGGCGATTATGAAGAAAGCGTCAAGAATGCTTTACTTCTAGGATGAGCTTGAAGAAGATGAAGGACAGTGTATAGAAGGAAAAGGAAAAGTAAGTTTCCTTCTTATCATCCATCCGTTGCCTCTCCTACTTTGTCGATAGGTATGAAATTTCAAGATGCGAAACAATTTAGAGAAGTTATACTGAAGAACTCTATTGCTGTCTGAGAGAATATTGACTTCATTAGAAACACTAAGACCTTTGTAAGAGCTAGGTGTTCGCAGCAAAATTGTCCATGGAAGATCTATGGCGCATTTGTTAGGAGAAGTGGATCTTTTTCGAGATTAGAGCCTACCAAGAGGAACATACTTGTTCCATTAATTTTGAAAATAAAAAGGGTAACAAGTGCATGGTTGTTGAAGCACTTCTTTGAATTGATTAAGCTGATGCCTCGGATGAATACTACTCGAGTTTAGGATGGTGGTGAAGGGTAGGTGACATCAATATATCCCGAAATCAATGCAATCGAGAAGCAAAGAGTGATGAAGATGCTCATTGGTTGGTACAAGATATGGACAGTTGTGGGATTATGCTCAAGAGTGTAGGTTGCAGATCACGGAAGTAAAGTGTATGTAGAGGTCGTGGAGAGACCACTTTACGGTATTGGGATCAAGTTCGATAAGTTCTATGTTTGCTTCGATGCATGGAAACAAGGATTTTTATCTTGTTGTAAACGGATTATAGGATTGGACAAGTGTTTTTTGAAGGGCATGTGCAAGGGAGAATTGTTGGCCGCAATTAAAAGATATGCAAACAAATGTTTCCACTCCGGCTTGGGCTGTTGTGAAGGTAGATAACAAGGACAATTGGTCTGGTTCCTAAAAAATTTGATAATGATTTGGAGATAATAAATGGGGCAGGGTGGGCGTTCATGAGTGGCCAACAAAAGGTAATATTTGCTTTTTGAAAAATTTGGTCACTTGTTTGCTTTTGATATCATGTCATTTGCTTACATTTTTTATATTTTGAATTATTGCGAAATGGACTGGTTCCAAGAATAGCCGAGAGTTGTTGTCTTATCTTTGAACATCGAATGTGTGCTCGTGGCACATATACACAAATTAGACAAAGATCTATAAGGGGACAAGCTGTAGTCGCAATTTTGGCGGCAAACAAAGAGCACGAATATGGCTATTTAGGATGGTCAAAGAAGAGCTGCTTAATTGACAAAGGATGGTTATGATGCACCGTCCCAAATAGACCAAGCATTGGTGTAAAAAGCATTCTTTAGCAATGAATTCAAGTGCGATAACATCGATAACAACATCTACAAAACATTCAATGGGAGGATAATAAATGCCAAATGCAAACCAATTATCTCGATGCTTGAAGACATACGAGTTATGGTCATAACTTGGCTGCATAGACAAAGAGATGAGAGTGCAAAGTGGACTAAGCAATGTAGTCCTAGGATTGCTAAGGAAATTGGATAACTTGGCTGCAAGTAGGTATTGTCATCCCATTTGGAATGTGAATGAAGGATATGAGATAATGAAGAGTTCCGATAAGTATGTTGTCCATTTAGGTTCGAGAAGTGTTCATGTAGAGCATGGCAACTAAGTGGAATTCCTTGTGCACATGCCATATGTGCAATTTAATTGAAGGGCCAAAATACAGAAGATTACATTGATGATTGGTACAAAAAATTGAAATATCTTGCTTCGTATCAATTCATGTTGCAGCTAATCAGAAGTAGCAAGTTCTAGGAGCCAACAGATCACGAAGCACCTCAACCTTTGCCACTAAAGAACGAAATGGGAAGACCAAAGCAAAAACGAAGAATGACGGAGGGAGAGGGCTCATGTCAGCATAGGATGAATAGGACAGGTGTACTAATGAAGTGCTCTTTTTGCCACATAGGCACAATATTAAGGGTTGTCGATTAAAGAAGCAAACAAGAACAATTTTGTCTAGCCGAAGGGCCTAGTGAAGGGATAGTTGAGAAGGAGAAACAAAAAGACGAAGTTAGTCGACTGTTCTTCAATCGATGACAATAAACCCAATAAGTCATGATAATTGTATTTATGTTGCTTTATGGTTTTGTTACAAATATGTAATATATAAGTGACATGTATGTAATGTTTTTTGTCTTTATCAGTCACGAGAGTGACACGTGAAGAATTGGCCGAAGCTCCGCTACCCGAGCCTCGAAGGACCTATTTAAGAAGGCAAGATAGAAGACAGCCACCTAAAGGATTGGCCGAAGCCCCTGCTATACCTGAAACTAAAATGGCCTATTCAAAAGAAGGCAAGGTAAAAGACACCGGCTACGGGATTGGCTCAAGCAATTGGAGGGCCAATTAGGTCGACTATTCTTCAGCAAGAATGAAAGAAAAATACCCGGTAAGTTCAATAATTTGAGTTTACTTTTCCTTTACGTTCTAATATGGCATGATGTTATATTTATGATGTCCTTTGCCTTTTTTTTTTTTTCAGATTCGAAGAAGGCAAGCCGGGAGCTCGCCTGCCAATAAAGAGCCCAGTAACCGAAGGGTCACCACAAGATTTATCACCAAAGTCATCACAAAGGCCACTAAAGGGTCATCACAGCCACCACCAAAGCCAACCGAAGGTGTCACCGAAGCTGAAGGGCTAAGTAGAAAAATAACCGTAAGAAAGCCAAATCAAGAGCCACCCACAATAAGGCCATCTAGAAGACGCCAGCTGAAGAATTGGCTGAAGAAGCTCCCATTGTAGCTGAATAGCCACAAGAGCCCAATAAATCACATGAAAAAGAGGCAACCAATTACAAGTACCTGAAAAGTGACACTCCCCTTCGAACAAGAGGGGCTATGTTGGGAAGAGGCTAAAACAATATGATTAGGCTTTTATACGTATGAGCGTTCTAGAATGCTTATTCTTAATGTAAGTTTTATAAGCTGCATTTAATTTAATTATAGTGTAAACTTTTGTTGATAATTGAGTTTTCTTTTTGAAGCCTAGAAGAAATTCAGAGGTTTTTATCTCAAGGCCCAACTCAAAATCAACGGCTGCACTAACAAAGAAGAAGACATTGGCGCGCCAACAAGAAAGGAGAGTAAGAAAACCCAGATGCAGGTCCATATGAACCGGGCCACCTATAACGGTTGCAGCTCTTTCAATCGGCTTAACCTAGGACAATTGTAGCTCCATCAAAATCAACGCATCTCGATATAGTTGAAGAAGAAGTCTCAATGTCTAGTTAGAAAAAGTGCAAGGATTATGAATCAAGTGCAAGGTCCATCAAAAGGAGCACGAACATGAGGCATTATGCATATTGATTGATGAAATGAGATGTCATATTAACTGGTGAGTGGTCCAGTAAACAACTGATGCTTTTTTTTTTATAATAGTTTGTCA